>WBNP01000651.1:375894-420005 GCA_013401095.1 Passerina amoena | reverse complement strand
AGAAATATATTTTATATATTTATATATTTAACATAAATATATAAAAATTCTATATTTCTATAAAATATAGAAATATTTTATATTTCTATTTTTTTATAGAAATATATTTTATATATTTATATTGGGAGTTGGATGGGTCAGAAAAAGTATTTTAGAGAGGAAATGTTGGTACCCCATTACAGTTATCCATGGAAAAAGTTGCAATATTCCCATACCCAAAGACTGAATTTCAAAGTAGAACCCACAGTGCACTAAAATGGAACAGCCCTCAGTAAATATTTATTTCACAAGTCACCTACAAAAATCCTATAATAAATTATTTTCTGAAGCTTTATTACGATGGATTGGCAAGAGTTTAAATTAATTTTTTTTAAGCAACGCAAAGCAGACAAAGAAGCCTAAAGATGATGAAAATCTGAAGGCACAAGAGGACACTTCTTTAGAAGCCTGAAGATTAAGAGCTTGTTATGCTGCAGAGCAATTAACACACTTGAACTTAAGCAGGGGATAATTTCTTCCAGATGAGGAAGCAAGGTGGACAGAGGACTCGTGGTTAATAATTATCCTAATCTGCTTTCACTCTTCCTGCACTGAGGCTTTTAAGCCAATGGGATTTAGCAGCAAAGCAGGATAATTGGAGCCTGTGTACAGAGGATGATGGTGAAGAGGTTTTTGCTGCCTGTGCTCACTCAGGGCTGTCTCTCTAAAGCTCTGTGCCCCCTTTCCACATGCAGTGTCCATCATGCCCTAAAGAGATGAGCTGGTACCCACTCAGGGTACCAGGCTCTGACACCACAAAAACCCTGGCAAAACACTGAGGGTGGGGTGCAAATGCTCCAGGCAATCCACAACAGGCAGCACTTGCTAGACATTACTAGTAGGTGACCCCAAAAAGGCTGGCAAATGAGAACTGTTCCTGAAGCATTCAGGAAAATGGATGTGAGTCACTTACAGCAGAAGTTACAAGGCAAGGAAAAAGTTTTTCCCTTTTTGAGTGAGTGAGCACAATGAGCAGAAAGACAGGAATCATACAGGAAAGATGAAATGTTTAGGGTGTACCCCATTTTGCATTATCCTTCATGCTGAAGGCAGCACTCTACAGAGTGGGATCAGGGGCTCATTTCTGTACCCTGAATTTCCACATTGCATTACACACCAATTTATCCCATATTTTGTTACCATGTTTGCAATCATTCCACACCAGCAACCAGCACCCAGCAGAGACACTGCACTGGTGGCAGCTTCAAGCAGCAACCTGGGAAATGTTTGCAGTGTTTTGTCAGGGTGAGTGGTGGAACACTCACCTTGGCATTGCCTGTGAGGCTGTGAAAGGCTCAAACACATCTCAACATCATCACAGAGATCTGTATTGGCATTCAAAGGGAAGAAATAATGCCCTGAGAGATAAGCACTCGTGTATGCCAGGAGCTGTGCAATCCCATGACAGATGTAGCAGCAATCCCCCCAGATACACTGACTGCAGAAAAGGTCTGCCAAAAGCCACAGAGGCTGATGAGAAATGATTTGTCACAGCTGGTCATACCTGGGGGAGGGGAGTCAGATTAGAAAAGTCATGCTGTGTTAAGAGAAAATGGGAAGAGATTAAAAATTACAAGAGTGAACAAATGGCATCTTCCCAAAAGATTTTAAGTACCATTTGAAAATAATCCAAATACAAATATTTGATGGAAAAAGGAAATCATTTTCAGAAAATATCAGAGTTATTTAGGTTGGAAAAGACCTTTAAGATCATTGAGTCCCATCAGTAACCTAACTCTGCCAAGTCCACCACTAACCCATGTCCCCAGGTGCCACAGCTTTGTATCCTTTAAGGCCCTCCAGGGATGGTGACTCCACCATTTCCCTGGGCAGCCTGTTCCACTGCTTGACATATGGAATTCTGGTTTAACTATAGGCTTTTTCACCTGTAGGAAAAAAAGTAGAAAGTACAGTGTTGATAATCCACTAAGAATACATGTTTGAGTTGCCCTGAATATTGTTTAAAGTACAAGAAACTAAAATACACAAATGTTCAACCACACACAGATCATTAAGAACCCAGCAGAACCAAACCTCTGGACAACACAGTGCACTCAATCTTCTTTCTGTGAGCTGTCTTAGCATCACTCCTATCAGCATTTACATCTTGGTAGTCAACATCCACAGAAGCTTTGAAAATTCTTTGGGCTCTGCACAGTGTTCTGTCATGAGAAACAGCATATTGGTATCAAGGATCCTTCAATGTATCCAATCCAGAAAAGGTGCAGAAACACAACAAACACCACAGGATAACCAAACATGGAAAATGATCAGGTTCAAATGGGATTTTTATATGAAGGCTTTCTGATGCCTTGCAATGCTAATCTTCCCTCAGGTGCCAAAGAGATGTTTCTAACATAACAAAGGTAGAGGCAGCGTTGTATCAAAATAAGACAGGGAGCAGTAAATGCAGAGCTAGGAAATTAAGGTAAAGAATGCTCTGAAAATGCAGATATTGTCCTTCTGTAAGGGAAAAGAAGCAAGAGATGGGAAATAAGGAGGTCAGGCAGTCTAGAAAAAGAGAGAAACTTGAGTAGCAGAACTATATCAAGAATTTTCAGTACTTGTCAAATAAATTTTCTTTCTCTGTGAAGTTGTACAGAAGGACAGAGGTTGCCCTTCTCCCTCTTCCTAGAAATCCAATAACAGGATACATTTACAACAGTCAGAAAACTCAGCACCTGGCTGATGACTCATGCAATGAGAACATAGCCAGCTCAAAGACAAAAATCCTCCCCTGAGAGAGCACTTTGGGTTGAAATGTATACACTGACTTCTACAGAGATCAGGTCCCTGCAGTAACCTAAAATAATCAAAGAAAAGAATTACCTACATTATGTGAAAAATTGCCTAAAATACGTGAAAAATTTACCAATTTCCCTGCTAACATAAAAACTTGCAGGTCACTAACACAAATACTTTTACTGTAGTGAAGAAAAGTCATTAAGATATGCTTGACAAATGCAGTCTCTTAACTAAAAGGACAAGGATCCATCAAAATAAGTCTGGACTAAAAAGTCTTTAAAAATGGTGTTGAGTTTACACCCTATGCTACATTTTTGTAATGTACTGCACTGAAAACATACCTGAAGAAAATACTGGAGCTATCAAAAATCTGTATCTTCAGAATCTGTTGTGCCAGAGGTCTGTTTTCAGACTAGTTTTGATAATTTTGGTTCTCATGATAAAAGATTCACTCGCTTGCAATTAAATTTTAGAAAACTGTAAGGAATCTTATATGGCAAAACTTCATAAGCATTCCTGATAAATATACAGAAACTTGAGTTTAGTTTTAGTTTGTAAAATTGTTCTTAATCGTTGACTCTTGGGGAGTGGGGCAAAAAGAAACTCTGCAACCCCAAGAAAATAATTTTTTTCTGAAACAACAATCTTGATACCAAAAAAAAGGATGTTTGGGGGTTTGTTTGTCTGTTTAGGAAGCTCCTTAGTGTAATCTACAAACGAGAATATAATGAAAACAGATATTACGAGAACTTAATTCTTAAATTAATTTTTACATGCTAAATAGGAGAAGAATCAATATGAAAAATACATAGACAAGAGCTAAGTTGGACTCTGTAGTCAACTCCCACATGATTAATGCAACATGACAACGTTGGGTCCTGTGAACTGTTTATTAAAAATAAAAAGGCTAAAATTTTACTTAAGGAAACTGACTTGTTAAGTCAACAAAAATTTTGTTTATGTGCAAACAGCCTGAGACTTGTAACCCAGACTTCCAGGGAGCTGCAGCAAAAAGGGAAGCAAACCAAACCTGGAACTGCACACAATGCAAATTGAGAGTTAACCAGTGGGTTATTAATTTTCTCAATAGCTTTTCTATAGTGCTTAATGCAAATGCATTAACCTTCACTTCATTCCTCAGAGGTGTTCTGCTAATCCCAGTTTGCTGACAAGAAATTAAAGCACAGAAATATTAAGTCCAGCAGCATAAAAACAAAAGAAAAAACACAGAAGAAAAAAAAAAAAGCTCCACAAATAAATAAGCAAAACATCAAACAAACAAATTAACAAAAAAGCCACTGCTTATTTGAGGACACAGATGCTTAAACATTGATTTTCACTTTGTACCTCTTGGAAGTGTAATCTTCTTATGGCAGTCATGACTACCCCATTTTTGTACATATTCATGTAGTAAATACAAGCATATTCCTACACAGATGTTTGTTGACCTTCTTTTTTAATGAAAAATTCTGTTTGCTCTTATGCTTAGGCACCCATCCCACAGTCACTGAATTCTTGCTGCAGTCATTCACCAAACCCAGGATTCTCCCTAACACAATGCACTTCCTGGAAGGAAGAGCCAAAGATCCTTCCTGGACACAAGGAAGATGCCACAGGTATACTGACCCCAGTACTGCACTTCCAATTCAACTGCAGAACTCCTGATGAAACTAAGAATTCATTTTTCAAATACAAACCAACAAACCAGATGTCATTGCCAGAAGGTTTAGACTTTTGCTCTACTTCACAGAGACTTGGGAAGAACAGCTGCAACAAGTTCATATATAAAGATCAAGGTGTTCAAGGCACTGTCTCTGAATTTTCAATTAAAAATCTATCTCAGTAATCCCAAAGATATGTGGGTACCTTCTTTAGGGTTTGCATATTGAGAAATGGCATAGAGAAGGTGAAAAGGAAATGAATGTTTAGTTTTCTTCCACTATGAAAAAGCAGCAAGCACAAAACCAATTTGGAAGCCTGAGGTGGCAGCTTTGAGACCATAGGCAGGTAAGTTCTGGGTCTGCTTGTCACAGGACTTTTTGGGTACAGCTGGAAAATAAAGGGGCTGAGGGGAGGCAGAAATAAATCACTTGGGGAAACTGAATGAAGATGAGTCATGCCCCAAGAGGAAGGGTTAAGTAGAGACTGCCTGTCCAAAGAGGAAATTTTGGAGGCTCAGCATATCTTAATGACAGATAACAAACATTAAATTCAGAATGCATGCACAGGAACTGATATGATTACCAAAGACAACAGCAGTGAAGACAGAACCATCTGAACTGTTATTTTTCCCTGAGTGAATACACTCATCCAAATGCTAATTCAAGAAGAATCCAGCATGCTGAAAAAGCTCCCATCCCCTTTCCTAGACAATGTTCTGTGCAAAAAATGCTTAAACATCTGCCTGGCAAGGACAGCACCTAGTACTCACTAGGAGTTAAAACTGACTAGAAAAGTTTGGAAATTTCACTTCTTCAGACCAAAAGCAGTCTCTGTACATGCAGCTATTGACATTCCTCAGCAAATAAATCCTCCACTTAGGACTGATCATAACATTTAGACCATTCAGGAGAAAAGCACAAGTGTAAAAATTGAGTCTTGGGCCTGCTCTCATAGCACTCATCCCCTACAACTTGGATGGTTCTGTGTTTTTTACATCTACAGAGTTCATTGAATCAGTCTTGTTGTACTCAGGGCAGGTTAGAAGCAAACACTGAAACCTTGCTGTCTAATTCCAAGCCTCTCCATTACACACACAGCAGCCTGGAGCGTAAAAAAGATCCTTAGGAATTTCAGCCTTGATAAAGGCACATATCCTCTGCATACAAATAATTACAGTGCCTGACACACAACTCCCACTAAGACAACAAGGTCACCTCCCCAATGAGGGCTACTAGACGTGAACATCTGTCACTTAAACAAATGTCACTGCCTGTATCAACCTGAAGGCTTCACTTATCCAGGGAGAATAGAAAAAAGAAGTTGTATTTTCAGGTTTATGGGGTGACATCTGCTTGAGTGACAGATGCCTGTGCCACAAGAGTACTGAGCACAATGTTTTCGTGAGAGTAATCACCTCCAAAAGACTTTACCTGGAACAATGCACTCAGTGTTCTTTCTTTCATGATAACCTCTTTTCATACTTTCAAAATCCTGTTTATCAGGGACTGAAGTCACAAAGTTTAAGAGCTGCATATGTTAAAGTGAGGCAGCCCAAAGCCTTTAGAGACACTGAGTTATTTGTGCCTAAGCCTAAATCCTGGTGTTTAGATCTCATTATCTCGGTTTGACTCGAGACTGCAAACAAGCCATGCAAATTTGTAAAACACCCAGTGTCATTTGGATTAGAATTAAACACTACTTTGGGTATGTACAGTTTGGGGATATTTATTTTTACTGCTGAATGCTGCTCTAATCTGCAACTGAATTGATCATTGTATTGAATTAGCCATTATTTGATGATTATCTCAAGCAGAACAGAACAACCCCAAACCAGCAGGGAGTCTTTATCTAAAACCAAAGGCAAACAGATTAAAACTGTGAAAACACAGCTCTATAATTTATTAATTAAAATTTTTGGGGTTGTTTCATTAGAACTTAAATAGTTGTTGGGGAGGCCATCCATTATTGATAGGATGCTGTAAACCCTGTAAAATATTCTATCAAGGATTTTGTTCTTCAGTAAATGGGCTGCTTGAACAAGGGTCTACAACCGCCTGTGGTAAGTTAATTTCGTATTTTTTTTAGCAATACCATCATTTCACTGAAAGCCACAGCCTGAGAAGAAAGATCAGAAGATTTGGCTAAATTCAAACTAAAACTGTCAGGGCAATGTGCCTGTGGGATAATTGATTCCAATGCAGATTCTCCTTCAGGAGCTCTAGCAAACCTATTGATGACTTCCCAAGCAGTCAAGTCTTCTGGCAGAAAATGAACACTCTAAGATCTATCAGATAACCCAAACCATAATTCCTCATCTTCTTTCCACTGATCTGAAATGCACACAAAAAGAACTAAATAATTTCATTTTAAAATTAAAAAAACAAAACAACAAAACACCTTCCTGTCACCCAAGCCCTGTTCTCCTTTATGAGTGACTCTCTCTGGAGAAACATTGCTGCCATCAGACAACTCCAGCATCCCTCTGAGTTATCCATTGGATACATCCAATGGATTATGTGCACAGGAGCTGCAGGTCTGGATATATTAGTGGAAAATGAGTTGGTCCAGACTGGAAGTGGGTTATCCAATACTGAATAGGGAAACACACCTTGGGAAGAAAGAGCAGCTCACTCTGAAGAAGTGTAGCAGTTGTTTTGCAACACGTTAATATTTTGAAAACATCAAAATATGTAATTCCCACCTCCAACAGACTTATCAAAGGTATGTTTTTAAAATAATCATTTAGAATAAGGGGGAAAAGTGTCATTTCTCTGTCTGAGGGAGAAGAGCAGGTGAGTGGCACACAAGGATGAAGAATGTGCAGAGCAGATGAATGGCACCTCTTGCCTGGAGTGCACAACCTGGCCACAACAAAAAGGGGGACCAGCAGCTGGGAGGGCTATGGAACAGGTTGCAGAAATGGAAGATTCTACTCAGGCTGCCCAGTGAAAACTCCTTCATGACAGTATATTCTCCACAGTAAATTTAGTGCCACACTAGAAAAATAAATTTACAGCAAAAGCAATGACATCTGTCTATATCACAGCTCATTTCCACTCAAAAGGGATCATTTTTCAGATGCTTACGATTCAAGTCCTGTTTTTAAGATAAATTTAGCACGTTTATTCTTAATTTCTGAATAATTTTTTTAAGCTTTGAAATAAAAATGATTAGAGACAGGAAAAAATGCTTTATGCTTATCAGTATATATTTATGTGCAATCACACGGATATTTTTGTGATAGATGTTCAGAATGTGAAAACCCACAAAAGTCATATTTCAGATTAAGGCTGTCTTCTGGTTGACCAAAAGTAGCTATATAACTTTTAATTTTTTTTTCAATTATTTTACAGTATATCTAATATTTTTTAATATGCTTAACTCAACTATGTAAATATTATCACTGCACTATTATATTTAGTATATTCAGCAGGACTAGCTCCTCAAGCCAATAGACAAAAATTGTGGTCCTGTTCCACTAATCAGTGTGCCACAGACAGTTTACTTTCCCAAGGATGGATGCAACAAAACAAAAATATGTAAAATAAAGAAATAAAAATGTTTCTCTTTGGTTTTTTGTTTGTTTGTTGCATCACAGACAACTGAAGCTGCAGTAGCTCAGGGGGTTTGATAGTTGCTAATTGTGTTCATATCTAAATTTATGTTTTTTACTTCCCTGTTCAAGGTCAAGGACAAATTCATGAAGTGCATTCACTTCTCCTGCATCCAGGTGAAATCACAAAGCCGCAGCAATCAAAGCAAACATCCTCACTGAGGCACAAAGCAGCCTCACAGGAGTCTCCTCAAACATTTGCATGCTCTTTCATCCTGGACCGTGGCAACCCAGTCCCCACACAGATCTGTCACCTCAAGAACTGCTGTCACAAGGAGATCAGAATAAAACCTGACCACATGCCTTAATAACCAGCCACCCATTTAATTCACAAACTGAGTGATAAAGGTCAAATGACCTGGTAGGTCCAGTAGCATCTCACCATGGGATCAGCATTACAGCTATTATGGGGGCTTTTTCTGTTGGAAAGGCTATCACAGTTGTGAACTAGTAATGCTGAATGCTTTCTTAATCCCCAACTTTCAATCATCACCTTGCAGACCGACCTGCACATGGGTAAAAGGCATTTCATTATCTATGTCACCCTAAAAGCTCCTAACTTCAGAACAAAGGACAAGCATTTCACTATAAATACTGCAAAAACTGTAAGATTAACTTCCATTAACTTAGCTGCTGTACAGGTAAACCAGTCCAAATCACCACAGTTCAAAAAGTTAAATATTTTAAACCCGTGTTACTGAAAGTTACTTAAAAAAAAAAATTTCCCTTAAAATTCCTCTGCCCTTTTTATTGTTTTCATATTATTTCAAGTTTTTCCTAGTTATGCACTTATTGCATTCCTTCTTAGTATCATGACAGTATAAAGGAAACTTATACAAGTATTTTAAATTACTGGTGTATAAAACTGAATTAAGGCAATCAGGTTACTAGTAACAGAACCTGATTTCAAGGCAACCTAAATAAAACTCAAATTGAATTAATGGGTGCATTTCATTTTATTTCTTCAAAGTGGCTAGATGCATCTCAAACAGCACACCTCACAAAAAAATATATTTAACAGATAAAAACTTCCCATGGAGAATTTAAAGGAATTTTACTGAAATGTGTCAATATCCCCTAAAAGAGTCAGCCCTGCATCCCAGGGCACACTCCAAGCAGGGGGATAAGGAGATTGTCCTGGCTGGACCCAGCACACACAGCTTCAGGTATTTGCCTTGCTCTGGCCCTGGGCATTCCTGTGCCTTGGCCAGGTTCACACAAGGACACACATCACCTGCCTCGCCTTGCAAACATCTGCTGTGCTCTTTTCCTAACAATTAGGGGGAAATTCGTTCTTTTCCCCTTGAAAAGGTTATTTTTTTGTGATTTCTCAGCTTCCTCTAGCCTCCCACTTTCATTTGGCAGTGGGAATTGTGGAGTCCAAACCCACATTTGCTTCTATCAGCTGTGTGTATAAAGCTCAGCCTGGGGAAAGTCTCTGCTTTGTGCTGGCTTTAGTTTTGTACAGAACAAACTGCTGTGGTCATCTTTCTCCTAAACCATTTCACAAGTGCCACCAAACACCACACGTGCTGGTTTTGCATGTCCAGCTCACTGGCCTGCTCAGCCAGCAAAGTCTATCCCAGCCTAAAAACAGCCTGTGAGGAATTGTAAGCACAAGCTAACACTCAGCAAGATTTTCAGTAAATATAAATCAAAAGCAGACCTGCTTCATCCAAGCATGGTAATAATAAAGCTATTTTTCTTTTTCTTTCAGCAATGACTTTCCTTTAGGCAAAGGGATGTTAAAAACAAAAGTGGCCAATCCCAAACTTACAGGAGGTTTAATGTCTGTAAGGAAAAAAATACATCACCAAATACCTCAGCAGTAATTTGCTCTCCTTGCATAATCCTTGTAACCTTATAGCTGGTCAGAGTAGAAATGGGAGATGAATGACTTTGTGGGAAAACATTTCTAAAGAGTTTCCTTTATTAGTTATCTGACAAACTATTACACTAAAGTACTATGAATGCAGAAGAACTAACCTAAGAGTTTGAGGAGTTACCAGCTTCAATCCTGTAAACCATAAACTACGATTTTATGGAAATATGCTGATTTTGGCTGAGGCACTGGTCTAACAATCAGCAATGGCATTAGGAGAAAACCACAAGTGCTGCTGAACCAGACTGACAGCACACTGATGTTTGCAATATTGAAACTACTGCACAAACAAAACCAGAAACAGTGGTACCCAGCACATCAGTACAAATGGAAAAGGCATGGGGAGACTGCCTGTGTGACAAGTGGCAAGTGCAAAAGATAAAAGAATTTTTCAATTGAAATAAGACTTTTTTCCATTCTGCCCACCACTGCTCCATCAACTTCTGGCTATGGCCTGTAGGAGCCCACTGAAAGGGCTCACAAGGTTCTGTTCACCTTTGTTATTTGAGAAAAATATTTATCCATTGTGAAGAAATACACAACCACTGCGTTTCCTATTACTAAATACTTTGGTAAAACTAAGCTGGACTGCTATATTTTGCTGAGCATCTTGCAACATACATTCCACACCTCAGATTTTTATTTTATTTTTTGTGGGGGGGACGGTGCATTATGCTTACTGTACAGTTTTTATATTCATATGTAGTTTTTTATACTAGCATGTAGAGTTTTTATACTCATATGTTGAGTTTGAAGTTCTTAATTTTTATTTAACACAGTGGTGTACTGCATGTATTGAATTCAAGCTATCCCATATTTTAAACCATTTTAACCAAACCAGTCTATCTATGCCAGTTTTATGACTCCAGCACAAAACCAGGGACTTAACTTCATTTGGCTCACAATGGGGATATTGAGTTTATCCAGTACCCCAAATCCACACCAAAGGAGCTGTTGCTGATTTGTTACAAAAGACACACACACACTTACACAGCAAAAACTTATCACATTTAACACACACCAGCAGGAGAACAGAGGTGAAAACTGATTTCAACAGCTCTGAGCTCACAGTGATGATGCTGCAACAGCAACCATGGTTTGGCCCACAACATCCAGGGGACAACAGCAGAGGGCTCAGGCTGGGGGGAGATGCACACTGGGCAAGAGAACGAGCAGCTGCTCTGTAACCATCCTGCACAGGAGTCCTGAGAGGACTGCAAGCAAATTCCAGCCCAATCCACCAATGAGTCCAGCCCCAGCTCCCCGTGTGAGTGCCTGAGTGAGCACCAGGAGGGAGAACAGAGTGAGGAGGGCTCTGCTGACACAGGACCTGAGCACGGAGCAGGTGCCTCCAGCCCCCCTGACACTCAATGGGATGCAGAAATGGCACAAACCTCTTATTTCTGTGTCTCTTGATGCTCCATGGACATGGCCAAGGATTTGACCCTAAACAAATAAAAAAAAGTGAATGCTGTAGTAGTACACACCAATTAAAGTCAAATCCCCCCGCCAAAAAAAAAAAAAAAAAAAAAAAAAAGAAAAAACAAAAACAAAAAAAAAAAAAAAAAAAAAAACTCTTCCCATTAAAAAAATTAAAAAAAAAAAAAAAGAAAAAAAAGAGAGGGAACAAAAAGTTGTTATGAAGGAAAAACAAAACTAACTGAAATCCAGACAATAAAGTCAGGTCAATGTAAATAGAGAACAAAAAATAATATGCTGCTGAGTTTATAAACAGCTCTCTTCTATGTATTTTTAAAAAATATATTATGTTTTCAAAGGATCCATGCAGGCATAGTTAGAGCCACTTCCACAGTCCAGTAGTTACAATGTTTAATCCTATCAGCAGGAGAGCATGGTTTACTACAAAAAAGACTTTAGTAAGGAAGCTGGGAAATTATTTGCATTAGAACTAATTTACCAAACTAAAACTTTCCTGATTTGTCTTGTACAGCTGGGGGAGGGGTTGCCAATTTTGTTCACTTGTACATCCACTAATAATCCCAAATTCATCTGTATGACATACGGAAAAGGCAGATTTAAGTCTATTCCAGAAAACCTCACCCTGGAAATCCTTATCTAATTCATTCTTTCTCCTCTCCTGAGATGGGGCTGAAGGCCTGCAGTGCACCCCACACCACCAAGTGTTTTAAGGAGAGCAAACATTCATTTTTACCTCTACAGCTTTGCCACGGCCTTCCAAGCAAAGCAAGACACAATCAAGTTTCCAAATGGGGTTTATGGGCTTAAATTACTATTATTTTTTTGAACAGATAGAGACTAGAACATAACTCCTGAAGAGAAAGGGGAAGACACAAATCAGCCAGTGCTAAAAGTGTAAGGAGAAGAGATGGGAGGAAAAGAAGAAGTATCAAGAGCCTGGCCAAGCACTTGCCCAAAGCTCAGCCTAGTGCCCTTGGAGTCACTGTGGGGTAGAACTGAGTGAGCAGCTCTGCTCTGAGAGCCAGGGGATGCCATTAATGAGGCCACTGCCCAGCACAGAGCTGCTGGCAGCAGCCAGGGCCAAGGTTCCTGGCAGCAGAACCCGGGAGCTGCCAGAAGCTGCAGGAGGCAGATGAATCAGAGCTTCACACAAATGTCCCAGCCGGGGGACAAAACCAGAACACCAGAAAAAATCCTGTAATGGGAAAGCCACCCTGCTTGTGTAACTGGCTACATTAAACTAAATTTTATTGGCCACAGGACACGTTAGTCGTGGTGTTTTAAAGTGGCTTTGAAGAGCAACATCTGTTTCCTAAAAAGGCAGAGTGCAGCTCCTCAGTGGGGTTCTGCAGCACCAGAACACAAATCACTCTGCAGAGAGGCAGCATCCATCCCTGGGACTGGGACACTGCCAACAGAAGGAGGCCTAGGAGGGGACAAGACTTACCTAATACCTAACAAAACAGCCCAAAAAGGACGCAAAACAAATGCACTTGGCAAGTTATTTTAAGTTAAAAAATTATCTAGGTGACAAAGGTAATAGACTTCTGCCATAACGGAGTACAATGCACTGGTCCTCTTAACTTCCTAGTCTTTTGATTTGATAACTTTTGATAGGACTTGATAACATTTGATAACCTTACCTAGACATTCTTAATTCCAACCTTTTATATAATGACAAAACCTAATCAATGTGATTACCTCACCAAAGAAAATACCACGTTTTTGAGAAAAAAAAATATGATTTTACTATTAATGCATTTGTGTCACAAAATTTGTCTACTTCCTTGAAACAGCAAAAAAATTAATGTACAGGAACATACAGCTTCCCTGTTTACTCCTTGAAGTAGCAAAAAATTAATGCAGAGGAACATACTGCTTCCCTGTTTACTCTGAATAAAAAGCAACAACTCTCCAGTCCATGAAAAAAAAATCAAGCATTGCATATCTGAAGGTATCATTGGCACATATTCAGAATACGAGGCACCAACTGGCCATGTAGAATGGACAAAACTAAATTATGTCCACATAAAACTGATATTTTAGGTCTTCAGACCAAGGGAAAAAAATGACCTTACAATAAAAGGTGCATTTTATGACACAAAATCACAATCATTAAGTGAGCTACCCTACTCTAAAATAATTTTAATATAATATGTTTAACTCCTTGAAATTGTCTTTGCAGGTTGTCTCTCAGTAAAATATTTTTTGCAATAAAGTAATTTACCAAAAGCCAAATTGCTTTGCTCCTATTAGAGTTTCTCCTGTACCTGCTTTATTTTTGCCTTGACAATGTATTTTAAAGGCAGTAAAGCAGAAAGCAGTAAAAGAAGCAATAATGAAGGAAGAGACACACAAAGTGATCCTTAATGGATTGTCAGCTCATGAAGGCAATTCACAAGCTGGAGCAAAATGAGTTCCATGCACAAAAGAAATCAATACTCATTGTAGCATCCTTCCTGCTACACTGCAATTTATCAGCTAAGCAGAATGCTGTCACATCTCATAGGTCTCTGAGAGCTCTCTGCTCTCCCCAGCAATATTTATTCTCCAGGGGTTCCAGCCCAGCTGAATCAGCTCCAAGAGCAGCACCCAGCCACTGACTCAGAGAACAAGGCAGAGTTTCCATCAGCCAAGGGCCAGGATGAGCCCCAAGCCATGGGGTGGAGAACCTCACACACCTCACAGGCACAAGACATCCCTGGAGTCCCACTGCTGCTGCTCAAGGGGCCGCCAGATCCATATTTACACCAGCAAATAGACCACCACATTTATTATTTAACTTAAAGCAGGGACGTGTTCAAGCTGCCTGGAACCAGCATTGCATGGTCATGTTTTAAGAACAGATGGTAAAAATAAAGGAAGTGCTTCCTTAGAAATGAATAGATAAATATCAAGAGACAATCCACAAACTCACACTTATGAATCCAAACATTTTGGAAGTTGTAAAGATTAACAATAATTTTGCCATGAGCAAGACTCATAACAATCACACCAGTCATCTAAACCTGGAAATAAGCAAGCACCTAATTTGCTAAAGTTTCTCCTCACACCCCAGCCAAATTTATTAACATGAAAATTTTCAAATGCAATTCAGAGCACTAAGCCCTGCAAACCTATTAACGTGGCTGGAATAAATAACACTGGAAAACCAAGACACAAGGGTCACAAACTCACCATTTACCTAATGGAGCACATTTCTGCATTTCAGATGATCTGAAGTCTTCTAATGAAACATAATAGCACCAAAGGAAATAACCCCCCATTGAAGAGCTGCTCCCATCAGCTCACTGCTGTAAGAGCATCCTCAGCACACCAGCCAGCCCTGAGTGGGTGTGAGGCTTTTTGGGAATTAGCAGGGACACCAATGAGGATTGAGCAGCAGAAATCTTTTCCTAGAGAGCAGTGGTGATGGTGAAACACCTGCTCTTCCACCAGGCAGGCTGCTTGATGTTTGGAAATTTTGGGTTAGTGTTTTGAGATTGCTTTTGAAACACTCAGAGGTCAATTTGGGAGTTTTCAACTGAGAAATTGAAAGCCTGATGAGTAAAAGTAGAGTTCCATGTTTTAAAGGTTTCAAAAAGGCATCTCCAAGGACAAATCAGCTTTTCTGCCAATATCTTGCCTCCTCCTCTCAAAGGACATGGACATTTCTGGTCAGATGTCTTCAGAAACTGCTACAATAGAGCAAATTGGGGAAAAATAAATAATCTTGGGAAAGTGCTACCTACTGCTCTGGTAATCCTGGCCATTTCTTTCTCTAGGAGATACCTCGTAATTGCGAATGAAAGGCCATAGAAATTAAATACTGTGTGAGAGAGAAAATGAGAAACTGAGAGAGATTGAGAGAGGGTACATGAAAGATATTGCCTTCCAAAATCAGGAGGAAAAATGCTTGACTAAATATTGTGAACATAGTCAAGAATTTCTCTTTTTTTCTCAAGAAGCTGCAATATAACAATACAGCAGAATGACAGCTCCTCCTAAATTATCAACATTTAGCATCACTTCAATATGCACAGAATCCTGGAGGGTTTGTTTGCCAAAACAAATCTAATACACACAAACCTAATAATTAAAAAAAAAAAAGGACCAGCTGTAACAAAAGTTGCTGGTGTCTGCTGAGGTGTGCTGGAGAAAGCAAGCTATGAAAACACCTAGAGAGCCCCAGGCACAGAGCTGCTGCCTTGTCAAAAGGAAAAACTAATAATAAAATTAAATAAAAAACATCAGTGGTAATAGACACCAAATTTCAAAAACAGACTGTAAAGATCCTCTGATAAAGTCCTCAAAAAACCCAAAGGAACTTTACAGAGGAATTTTCTGGAGCTTTGGATCTATTTCCAAGACATTTAGGAACAACGCAATGAGCAGGATATTCAGTAAGAATTTTCTTTTTCTGGTTTAAATAGCAGCAGCCTTTGCTTTGAGCTCAGGACCAGGCAGACTGTGGAACACTTCTCTGCACCACACAAGCTCCTACAGGATTTCCCAGCTCCAGAGCACTCGGTGAGGGGGTGCAGCAGGAGCTGGGTAGAAGGCTTTGGCCAGAGCCCTGCTAGAAATAACATCATTTCAAGAGGAGATGTTTTCATTATTTGGCATTTCCCACCTACTGCTGGTAAATCTCCAAACAAATAGTGAAAACTATTAATTGGCAGATTACAGGAACAACAGACCTTCCCTTCACAGCTCAGCCTTAGAAATAACATTAAACCATCCATGCAACACTTCAGCCTCTCCTCACTCTTCTCCCCCATTCCCTCCTTTAACCCATCCTGGAAAACACACATTAACCCCTCGCCCTTCTACACACAGCCCTGCTTCCAACACATAAAATTCAAAGGAAAAACAAAAATGAATTACACAGTACAATGACTATTCTGTGCCCTGTTCATTGCTCATCAGACAGTCTGGAGGTGCCACTTAGGACTTAAAGCAGGAGAAAATTGAAGACTAAAATGTTGTGTAATCTTTGCATGGCAGAGACATTTTTCTGTCTGATTTATTCTCATTGGGAAAACAAACAAACACACACCTAACAAAACAACAACCAAAAAAAAAACCCACAAAAAATGCAGGTTGCCCAATCCCTGGAAGTGTTTAAGGCCATCTTGGACCAGACTCTGAGCAAGCTGGTTTGGGAGAAGGTGCCCCCACCCATGGCAGGGGGTGGAATGAGATGACCCTTTCCAATGCAAACCATTCTAGGATTTAGCAGAAAGAATAAATAAGTTTGGACATTGGAATGCACCTGCATTTTGCTGACACTTGTGGCTTTAAAGCAGTGAGGACCACTTAAAGCAGATTTACCAAAACAACACTGAAGGGTTTGGCAGAACAAAGCAGGTTACTATGCTGGTAGGCCTGTAACAGTAAAATATTCGTGCCAATAATTCAGGGAGACAAAACCTAAACTGTGAAGGTTTAAAGCTGAGCAGGACACCTGCACATACTTAAAAAGCATATACATAACATAAGCATCTACTATTTTACCCACACATCAAGTACAGATGGATGATAATCAATGCCAATGTATGCAGACACTGGATTTGGCTTTTTGGAGAAAACATTCTCCCTGTAATTATTTTAGGAAGATAAAACAGGAATGGATAACTCATCCCTACTTAATACAACATTTGCAAGTCACTTAAACAATAATATAATATTTAAATTAATTTTAATACACAGAACCAGCTACTAGTAGCCAATTCTGGCACATATTTTTAGATAAAATACTAACCCTACTAACATTTATACACATGTTTTATTGACTTCAACAGAACCCTTATTCCATCCTCAGTCTGGTGAAACCACTGTGCATTCTCAGTACTGTGAAGCCAGAACCTACTCAGTATGCCAATCTAATTATAGGTTTTGTTAGACATACATACAAGCTGACAGTTCAAAAGAACTTCCATCTTGAAAAAGCTCCAAGATTTATGACAAATAAGTTGGGCCTCTTACCAAGACATCCAGAGATTAATTAATTTATCTACATTACTACATTTTTTCCATGTTTGCGCTGCATTTTTTCTCAATAATGTTGTAGCCAGATGCTTCAGTCCTCCTAGGTCAGATTTTTCACTGGCTCCTTGCCACATACACAAGGTGTAAGTACAAAAATCAGGATTTCTTTATATGTTGGTATTCAATTGTCCATCTTCTCAACATGCAGAGATGAGTGAGTAACCATTTCAGGCCAGGGACACACACTGCCACCCACATCAGGAAAATGTGCACAGGGACTAAAACCAGGGGCACATCCAGTGCTGCCTTTCCAAAACAGCAAAAAGAAGAATGATTTACTTTCCCTCTGGTTATTAATGGCTCTGATGGAATGTTATCATTCAAAAGATACTCATATTCCTTCTTTAGACACCCCAAGCATGCTTTACTGTACATGTGACTTTCAGATTCTTCCTCATTTTCTCTCCCTCACCAGACTAATTTGCTTTCACTGCATGATAGAATCTATGGGCTGAGAGAACATCAGGGATAATCAGGACGTTTCCAAAAGGATTTATTACAGATTATAACAAACTCATCACCTTAATGGGATTTGTCACACAATAGTTTAAATCAACGCTATAGATCTACAGAGGATAACAACTGCTTTAAAATATAAGGACCAAACCTGAAAGAGTCATTAGGTACATAATGAACTCCCTCAATTCTCATGTAAATCCCAGCAGCCTCCCCAAGAGCATGGATAGGCATGATTAAGCCAGAGAGCACATGTTGCAAAATACTTCACCTAAGACTTTTGCTTTTCTCACACACTTATTTGAGTCATTTAAATAATATTGCAGAAGCCATTCTTCTATTAAGGCATCTACCGAACTGTGACGAGCTGAATTTTCTGCTGTTGGTTCTTTTTATTTTTTTGGAAACAAAATTTCCTTTAGTCCATTAAAATCAGTTCTAAAAAGATCAAAATAATTGATTAACCTCAAAAAACCCCAACACTTTATCAGTGAGGCTATCAGAATGCTAATACCATTTCAAACCAAGATGAAATAATACACACAAACACTCCTGCTCATACCCTGGCCCATTCTCAGTGAGGTTTGGGACTCAATGAAAGCAAAAGCAATGGAAGGAGCCTCTGGAGCCTGCAGTGCACTAACCACCACCAGGTTCCTACCACGTACTCTGAAGAGTCAATGGCACCAAACCTCACAGCTGTCACCAAGAGATGGAGTGAACATTCAATATGAACCTTGGGGGAGTGAAAATGAACCCAGCCTGTAATGCCTGTAAGCCCCCTTCTAACCACAGGTTACAGCGAGAAAATCACCTTTTGTACATCAGCAATGCAAAGGAGGAGGAAATAGTAGAGCTTAAAGCAAAGAGCTCCCATTGGCAGATGAGCAGACATGGCTGGTTTGCCGCGTGCACATCCACAAAACGCTTCTCACAACCTGGATGAGAACACTGGAGACACAGATGCTGACGGGAACATCAGCTGGTAACGCATTTCTTTATCTTTCTCCTCTCCACACACACCAACCCGAGCAGTTCGCAGCTGTTAATCCTGCTAGATCAGAAGATGAGTGTGCCTCAGAAGAAACCACACAGACGACCAGAATCAATTGCTGGTCTCCTCCAGAACGCCAAGCATTCCACACCGGAGGCAGGAGCAGGAGCTCGGACAACCTACGCTTGCTGACTGCTGCCCCGGTGTGGTGGATGTTTTAACAGACCTAAAATCACAGGGAAAAATCAAATGATCCTGCTTCATACTTTTCTCATATTCCTTCATTCTTTGGGGTTTTCCTTTAAATCTCTACATTGGCAATAGAGCAAGCAATAGGGAATAGTGTGGCTACTGAATATTGTGCCATGCCGGATTTCCCCCAAACTGGAAAAGAAAAACTGCCCAAACATACATTACTTTTATTTCACAGTTAAACTATTCAGTAATTTTTCCTTTCTAGTTTGTCAAGCCAGATACACAGCCAGCTTTACATGTCTGGCCATCCCCACAAATCCAGGATTTGGAAAAAGCTGACTTACACAACAAAAGAAAAAAATATTAAAAGTAGAAAGCTTAGAGGAACAAACAAACACTGGAGAGGAAAAGAGAACATAGGTCTAAGGCAAAGCCCAAAATGCCTTCATCAGTCAGAGGGATGAAGCACTATTCAATAGCTGTAAGAACAGATACCTGAGCCATGTCTGTCTAGGAACTACAAGCTTCTCCTTGAGCTGTGTCCTTTTTTAAATGTTGGTTTATACTGTGAGAGACTAAACCAGACACATTAAACTTTAATTAATAATCTAAATCAAATATGTGAATCTATACTATAAAATAACCAGTTTAGGCTGCTTCAAATTATGGCACTGGTAGGAACTAAAAATTGAGTACAGAGGAATTTAAATTCCTCGGGAATGAAAGCATGAGCCCATTAGGCTGCCCTGGTATCAGCCAGCTGAGCTGTCAGGGCTGTTCCCAGGTGTAGTTCCCTCTCCTGGGAAAGTGTCCCTCTGGACAAACCTATGAACAAACCTTTACTCTCTGTGTCCCTTGAGGTGCTGTAACTCTACAGCACCTCTGCAGCTCTTTCCTGGCATCTCCACACTCTTCTCTGGAAAAATACCTGCTGTGGTCTTTTAATTCCCCTTTACAACAGCCCTAAAGAACATATTGGCCCTTTTCCATTCCAGTGCAACAATAACAATATGATTGAAAAAATATACAAATGGTTGTATGTTTTCTTCTCATTCCCCACCTTGCTGATGGCAGCTAACACAGCCAACAGCCCCCAATCCATTGTCACCCTCCCCATCTTACCTCAGCAGCTCATACTGATTATTTCCCATCTCATCTGCCTCTAATCCAACAGTCTGACAGTACTCAAAGCCTTCTTAAGGCTGATATAGCCTCCAAAAGTTGTTAAAATTGAAGGCATATAAGATACGAACATAAAATCATGTCATTATAGATCTCTAACACAAAAATCCTTTCCCAGCTCCCAAAAAATCCCCACATATTTTTGATTTCATCACAGTGGATAGCTGGCCACAGCATAGACGGAGGTGAGCTACAATTCGTGAGAGCCTTTCAAGAACAAAGTTGGTATTTCCAGCCCTCCTCCTCTGCTTCTCAGAAATCAACCCTCTACTTCATTCCCTTGCACACTCTCAAACCAAGGATGACACTGCAGATCCCACTCATCCAAGGTGGATGATGCCCAAGATGCCTTCATCCACGTTCATGGATGCCAAGCTTGCATGCCACCAGATCCCTGCTGGAGCTCCAGCCTGGGCTGGCTCAGATCTGCAGGCAGAGGTGAAAGGGATTTTATGCTGCATTTGTGCTCTTGGCAGGACAGAAAACAGCGGCTGGAGTTTGAGGCTGACACAGACAGGCTGTGTGAGATTGGATACCAACTCCCCTGCCCAAAGCTATCCTTTCACATTCCAGTGAAGAGTGAGAGCTGTGCTGCATCCAAACATGTTTCTCAGCTTGGCAGAGAACTCAAAGGAAGTCTGCACAAACCAGAGAGAGAGAACCGTGCCATCCTCCCCCCAACAGCAAAATTCTGTTCCCGTTTTATTTGCCCAAAGTTGACTAATACCTGTCTTCTGAGCTGAAAATGTCTGTCATCCAGCCCAGAATTCATCCCAACTGTTCCCCAAAGAAACTGCATTCAGATAGACATAAAAAATAAAAAGCCAGATAAAAAGTCTTTGTATGCAAGCCAGCCAGAATTGTCAGTGATTCTCTACAGCCCACAAAAAAGTCTTGACATGAGGCACACTGTGTCTATGTGTTCATTATCTAGTAATAAAAGACAGGAATATGAAACACCAGCATCTCTTTCAAAGTTCTGTGTCAGGGATGAGTGGGACTCTGCTCACACTGTGCATTTCCAGGAATATTTCCTTTAAACCTGCTATGTAGCCTTCTATGATTATCTTACTGCCAGGCTGATTTATTTGTAAATTGTCAATAAGGTATATTAATGTAAAACAGTTATTACCTTAACAACAGTTAACAATTAAACTCTTCCATCCTTATCAGACATCCACAAAATCATTTCAGTTTTCCCTATATTTCTCTTATTAGGCTAATACCCACAGGAATACACAATGTTAAAAGTTGCAAAACCAGATTTTTGAATAGGAGCAAAGAGGTGACCTTCTTGACTAAATTAATGTGCCTGGAAAAGCTGTAGATAAAATAATCTATCCTTCTTGTAATTACTGAGGGATCTGCAGGGAGGGAAAAAAAAGAAGGTGCTGTAATTTTAAACTACCACATATAAATTCTATATGCCCTAAACTCCAGGGGTAGATTTTGAATTAAAAGCATAAACTGATTAAATTAAACAGAAGGAAAACCCAAACCAAGCAAAAACCCAAGGCCTTGTGAGCCACCTGAAAAGAGCACAACAGGTCAAAGCAAAAGAGATTCCCCACAGCAGGGTAGAGCAGGGCTCACTCCGAGATGAGAATCCACTCACAGGGAAAAGGGCAAATTCTCCATTTCTCCAGCCCAACAAGACAAGAATAATGAGCTCTTGTGCTTCTCACTGTTTCCTATCTAAAAATTCTGTTGAATTTGGGATGGTTGGGTTGCTTGGGGGGGAGGAGGGGAGGGAGTCTTGTTTCAGTTCTTTACTATTATTCCTTTTTGTTTTCTTACCCCTCAAAACCGAGACCTGTGTTCCCATGGGACTACAGATCACTGGGCTGAAGGTGTGTCAGGAGTTTGGGAGCAGCCTGTGGGAACAAGAACACTTTCCCTGCCAACAAACATCACATGCAAAGAACAGTAATAATGATTTTATCACAGCTTTGCAGCTTTTAAATCATCATGGAAAATGGCAAATTTCTCCCCAGTTTTGCTTTCCATGCTGAACTGCCTGCATGTGTACTCTGTTGGCTTTCTAGGAAACCAAAAAATGCAAGTATTAAGTCTGGACAGAGGCAAGAGGGATCTGTCTCCCCTGCCAGCATTTGTCTGCTCAAACCCCAGGCATCAGGCTGCAGAGATGCATCCAGAAATGCTCATCAGGTACTGGGAATTTCTGATCTCTCAAAGACATTCCAAGTATTTAGCAGATACTGGAATTTTTTTTAAGTTGAGAAAAAAATAATTCAGCCAGAGTCCATTGCTTAAATGCATCTTGGGCCTTTCATATATGTGAATGCCCTAATCAGAATTTGCATTCAAGAAGATTAGAGTCCAGTCAACTGGTAGAAAAGATGAATATTTAGAATTATCTCAAAGCATTGAAAATATATTTTAGAATCTTCTCTCATAAAACACTTGCATCTTTGAAATTAAATAGAGGAGAGCAGGAGAGAAGAGGGCAGTAGTGAAAAGTATTAAATATACATTTTTTCCAAAGTGAGATCATAAAAATACAAAGCAATGCATTTAATTAGTTTTTCTCTAATTATCTCCTCTAACACTTCTTCCCTCTCCCCCCATTTTTTTCTCAAACAGTATCAAACAGATGTATTCAGGATACAGACCAAAGCAGCTTCATTTCAATTACAGGGCTTTTCTACTGGAACCGCGAGAAGCTGCAACACAAAAGTGCTTTTAATAAACCACTTTTTGGCAAAGAAAATGAGATCAGCTCAAGGTTTCTCCAATGTCACACAACAAAGACACTCTAGCACCCTCCCACCCTGCCTGGGAGTCATTAGATTCACGCTCCTGCCTGCCAGGACGTGGCCAATGGCTATTTCCAGGCTTTGGCTCCCCGCTCCTGCACCCAGCTGTGCTGAACTGCTCCTGTCCTTATGCTCGCTTTGAGTCAGAGCCAACCCATCTTCCTCAGTGCACCTGGAACAACTGAGCCCAGGCACAAGTCTTTCTCCATCAAAATCTACAGCTAGAAACAGAAAATGGGGGAAAATAACCCCAGTGAAACAAAAAGCACAAACGAAAAAATCCAACCAAACAACAACAAAAGCCACCAAACCCCAGGTTTTCAGAACATCTCTAAGGAGTGGCCTCAAATAGTCACAGTGGTGACACTTTTACCAAAATATTCTGAAATATACACCATTACAGACAGCTTTTCCCTAGAAGTTACAACCCACACAATAGAAATAAGAGTTGTTTGGATTTGGTTTGTTGTTTTTTTTTTTTTTTTAAAGAATGTCACTGGAGCTGTAATTTCAGGTCTTGCTCATTCTCATAACTCAACATTCCCCCCCCATCAACAGTATTGGTTCATTAATGACTGTTTCTAGCTATGCCACTATTAAACTTCAAGTTCATATCAGAATTTGTGTATTATTCTTTCACCTTACACATCTATTAGAAAATCAGGTCGATCCTCTTCTTTATAACTGAGAAAAGCCAGTAACTTTTTCCCCCTAACTTTAACTTCAGAGATAACATTAGGGTCCCAATGAGCAACAGGAAATGTTGCAGGAAAAGCAAGGAAGGTACTTGGGGAGGGATTTTACAAAGATCTCTCCAGGCTCATATATTTTACTCAATTTTTATTGAGTAATTTCTAAGGTGGGCAAAAAGCCAGCTGAACAGAAGGAGCCAGCACAGGCAGGTAACAGCCACCCCATTTAGGGCTGTTATGTCCAGTTGTTAAGGGGAGCTGCCAGCCCAGGTTATACATCAGCAACAACAGGAAAATGCCTCCCTACCAACCCTGCTACCTTGTAATTCAAAATATGTACAAGTAACTTGTACTTCATTCAAAAGGAAAATGCTGTCTTTTAAACAGTGTAAAATACTTTTGTACACAAACTATGCTTGGCCACTCTCTGGTTTTCTCTAAAAAAGTCAGGAGTCTACAAATATATTTGTGAAATTAAAGAAGAAAATATAAGTCTCTTAATGCATGAAATCATCAATATTCTAACAATTACTGCAGCCTTTTATACACATCTCAGCATTTTGCTGCAGCAACAGCGAGCAGTAATGTCCCAGAAGTTCATGTTGTACACATTTCATCATCTAAAGCAAACATTTGCACAGATTTTACATAATCAGGGAAAAAAGTCTCACACAAACAGTCAACATTAAGAGGAAGGAGCCTGAGCTTTAAAGTCAACAGGCATTTTGGCACCAGCTTTGGTGAAACACCTTTGCTGCTCAGGTTGGCAAAGCGAGCAGGAGGCTCTGAAACAAGAACATAGATGAGGAGCAGTAACACTCACTGCCCTGGCCACCCCAGGAGCCCTGCAGCCAGGAGAAACCCTGGCCTTATTCCATCTGCACAGGACACAGTGAGGGCAGTCAGACCTTCCCGACATCCCACGGTGCCCACCAGAGCTCCTGTCCCACAGACAGAGCAGAGGCACTTCGGATTCATTTATTCCTTTTTAAATCCTTACGCTAATTCCATTTTTTCCCCATGCCTGGGTCCCAGGGAGGTGATTGGAGAAGGCTGGACAGAGGCACAAAGTTATTTTGACTCAGTGGTGTGGGAACAACTGCTAAGGAAATGCAAGAGGGCAGCTCTGCTCTGCTGGTGCCAAGCTCCTCTCCCAGCCCTGAAGCACAGCGTGTGATTTGACTTAATTGCTGAGCTTCCACAATGAATTCTGCCTAGTGTCAGATGGAACAGCATTAAGGGCTTAACTATCCTAAAATAACATTTCTAAAGATTGGGCCTTGTTTTTCTGACCTGGTTTATCCAATCCTAAATGGAAAGAGATTAGGAATTAAACATATGCAGTGTGAAAATCACAAGGTTTGTTTTGTGAACCCAGCTCAATAAAGTGAAGTGGAAAGGATAAACTACTTAAAGATGCAATCACTAAGAGAGGATCTGGAGACTGCAGGGATGGATGGTGAAGGTGTAGTTCTTCCTGTCTATGCAATTACCCCTAAATGAAGCCAGAGAGACACAGTCCAAGAGGAAAAAAGGCAGACACTGCACTGATTCTGCTCTCAAATGCTTGGAATAGCTTGAACTTTTCATGCAAGCTTAATTCTTGGGTGTTTACTTAAATCAGATTCCCACTGGTTTTAATGACGAGCAGACCAATTAATTTCAAAGGACACATGAATATTCTAGTGGAGAAAAAGCAAGCCCAACTGCAAATATAAATTATTAAAGACATTACAGGCTTTCATACCATCACCTGTCCCCACACTTTCTTCTCTCACCTGAAAGAAAAAACCTGCTTCCAGTAAAGGCTGTTTGGCAGAAGCGAACACACGAGCAGATGTGTCTGCATTAGTGCTTTGTTTTCCATCCCAGCTGCTCTCATTCTCCACAGCATGCAGAGGTCCTGGAGCACTGGAAGATGCTCTCCAGGACTTGCCCAGCACATTTACACCTGCTGCTGGCCTCTCAGCCCCCTGGGGCAGATCAGAGCCAGCAGGAAGGAAACGCCCTCACACCCATCACTGCACACACACCAGGGGTTTACTGCTCCTGCTCCTCTTGTGCCTCCTTATTTGCTGAAACAGACACTGCCAACAACATAGGGAAGAAATTCTGTGTGTTTCGTGTGCATCTGTGCAAAAGGGAATGTTTGCATGCAAGCACATAACAAAAAATGTGAGATGTTCGAATTGTGTCTTGCTTTGTCACCTGATACACTGCAAAGGAAACAGTATAGCTATTACAAGCATAATATCTAATTGCACTTTCATCTTACAGAGTAAAATTCTGATTCTGGAAATAGCTCAGCCTACATTATATGCAGACATATGGCCACATCTACATGATAAAGAAATTGCACAAGAGGATGAATCTCTAGCTTGATGCAACTCTTGTAAATAAACATGTACCATAAGCAGATCAGGGACTTGACTGCAAATTAGATTCATTCCAATTTCCTAGACCCAACACACATGTTCCAAAGCTATCCAAAGGGCAGCCATTGGTCTGGATATTTGCTGGTGGCTTCACTTACACTTGGGCAGAGTCACAGAGAGGAGTTGAATTTCATCCAGTTCCCCTGTGAGAGCACAGCCACACAAATCACACCAACATGTGCCAGGGGGAAAAGGTGATTCACCTCCAAACTGCAGCCTCTCTCTGAAATAAATTATAAATGCAGGCACTGGCAAAAATAATTGTACATCATTCCACATCAGGGCAGCTCCTCCAGCTCAGAAAGTCACACACATGAGCTGAGCTCATTCCTGCCCTGAGCTGGAGGCAATGCAAGGCCATCCCACCATCCTGGCTGAGGAGGAAAGCAAGCACGGCTGGATCCATCCGCACATCACTTCCCAGGCTAAAAGTGTGCTCAGACAACACAGGGTAACTCTGCTGAGCCAAGGCAGTGGGGTCATTCCTACAGCCCCACAACTGACCTAGACATTCACCAATTACTGGCAGAGGAGGCAGCAGGATCTCTCTTCTGACTCCCAAGCACTGGGAGTCTGTATGTGTGTGTATATATATATATATATATATATATATATGTATATATGTATATATATATATATGTAATATTAACATCCAGATAAGGATGTGACTCACTCACCACTGCCCAGTTAGAGCAGACCATACAAGAAATCTCATTTACAGTGCATTTCATTACTGGAAAAGCAAGACAGGAGGGTATTTTAAAAGCTGTCACCTACTGACAACTTGTAATATGTGGTTACAAACACTGAAAATGAGTGAAACAGACACTTGGCTTCAGGAAGGATGAGATGGGAATGGCTGGTACATGTCTTGGTCTCAAAACATAACATTTCAGTCTGGTGCTAAAGTGTTTGCAAGACTAACAACAAAAGCTTAGATGTTAGAGGATTGAGTGCAGGTATGAATTTATGAGGGGATTAATTAAATTTACATGCAGGCAACATTAAAGGAAAGAGAAAAGCCACTGTATTCATTAAAAAAGAATAAATATAATAGTGAAATTGGCATTTAATACAGCTTAAGCAGGCAAAATGTGCACCACATAAGCATGAATCTTTCCAAAAAAACCCACTTTTTGGTTATATGGAGACAGTCAGGAGTGCTGTGTTCAAGTGCTAGAAAGGCCCATGATCCCTGCCTGTGCAGCAATTTGGACACACTCAGCTAGTAGTCTAACACTTAAAACAGTTTAATGAAGCCAGTTCTCCTCTGATATCTGACACTTTTAAACAATTTATCTATTCCAGTACCAACTGTATTTATAGGTGGTAAGTGAATCTAAGTATTAAATAATGAAGAGATGTTCTTCCTATCAGCTGAGTGATTGCAACATTAAAAGATGGGAACATTACTGCACAAAAACTGCTAGATTTCCCCCTCAAAGAAGCTGTTTCTTAAATATTTCATAAAGTTGCTTTTTCAAGTGGCACTAAATATTTTCCAAGATGTTACTTCCTTAGTAAATGTCTCACTAAGTGGCTTTTTTGAGCAAGGCAGCTGCTTTCCAGCCATTTAGCTTTCCTACACACTCCAACATCAGCTTGATGAATGGAGTGCACAGGGTGCCAGGCTACTGAGAGCTGACCATTCTCCATGCACAGGCACAGCCCAGCAAGCACCTGAGTGTGTGCACACCCACAGAATTACAGAATTACAGGTAGAGAATTACCACACATAAAGTGTTTATCAGAGTACTGGATGGTTGCTGCCATCTGGACATCCTGTCCTTGAAGGAGACAAGCTGGAACAAGCAAAGGGACACTGATCAAGAAAGCTTTAATGAGACTTGACAGGAAGGGTCCAAAGTTTCACAGTCTTGTTTTTCCTCTGTGCCTTCCAGCAAATGCGAAGTTGAATCCATTTTAAATTTTCAGGATACACTTTAAAGCAGCTCCTTCATTTTTGGACTTTTTGTAGCTCACAAGTACAACACAAGGAGCAGTTCCCAACTTACTTCAGCAAAGCTACATCCTGCCACAGGTCGTTGGGATCTGTTCAAGAAATGGCCAGAGAGTTACAAACTTCTCTTTCTTTCCAGCCCTCTTCCAGCTACCAGCCACTGGACCCACCTCAGCATTCCTGGCAATGCAAATTAAGAAATCCATACTCCTAGTTTGCTTCCTCACCCCCTCTCATTTCTTCAAAATCACTTTTTCATAACTTCTTTGCGTCTTTATGTTATGAGCAAAAGCTCAGGTGTTTATCTTACAGACCTGAAAGTGAATTCAAATCTGGTGAAGCGTTCACCATCATGAGGAAGAACAGTTTGAAACAACAGACTTCATTTTTTGCCATTATCTTCTTGTCCAGAAAAAAAAAAAAATTGAAAAATTATTGCAAGAAAATTCTAAAAGACATATTTTCACTATCATTCTATCACACCCTACTTGTCCAACTTGAGTATAAGAACAAATGAGGAGTATTACAAGCAGCAAAATAAGAGTAGCCTAAAGTTCTATCATTCTCTCATTTGCAACACCTAAATACAAAAATTGTCATGTTTTTCCAATCAGCTAAATGCCAGCTGCAATGGTATCATTAAATCTGTACCAGGTCTAACAAAGTAACAAGCAAAGCAATTAAGACTGTATTAGAGACCTTATTCTTACAACATAATCAAAAACACTTCTTTACTTCTGACAAAAAAAGCCATAAATGTCAAAACAAAAGCTCAGAGCTGGAATTCTCATTTTCAGACTGAGCAGAGGCAGCCAATCTACTTCTAAAATGGCATCCAGTTTTGAAAGATAGCTTGGAAAGATCTGGGATATGAAATGGCATAAAGCTCAAAAAATTAAAAAAAAAAAAAAAGCAAGCATAAGGGAGGAATGGGCAGAGAGCAAAAATATGGAAAAAGGTGCATGAAAAAGAAAAGCAAAGCAGAGCAGAAGCCCAGGACAGACAGGCATAAGGAAGTGCAGGGTCCATAACAGAACTGCATTTAACAAAACATCCTAGATCTGTTTATTTTCTTCCAAGTCCTTCTCAAATACAGAGCTCTGTTATAAAAATGCTGGCCCACCGGGCAATCTTGGTACCCCAGGATTTTATTCCATTTTATAAAGTTTTCAGGTATGCATAACAGCTCATCAGCACTGCCTTTAAGGTTTTATGGTGTTTCCTTTCCTTCCTTTCATGGCCAAGGTTGGCACTTCAGCCAGGGTGAAAGCATTTTGTGCTGTCTTGCCTGGTACAAACCTCCCCTTGGTATTTCCATTCATTTTGCAGCACAGCTCTTTGACCTCCCAGGCAACTTTAGCTGACTTTCCTTACGTGATTTTTTGGGGATGATCTGAATCCACTGAAGATTTCATTTTTGGGGGAAAACCCAGAAGGAAACAGAAGGGTCAAGCCAAAGCAGAGCAGCACAAAACCACAGCCAGTTATGTCCTATGCTCCCCTGCAGCCAGGAAGGGTGAAAGAGGACAGGCAGATGTAAGAGCTAAGCCTGTTATGAAAAAGTTGACAATAACTTGTATTTCTGCAGCCTGGCAGCCCACAACATCCCTGGGAAATGGATGTTGCAAAAGCAAGATGATTCTTCAGATTAAATAAGTGTACATCTTCACTGCTCTTGTATTTTTTTGAAGTAAAAATGCATTTAGAGTGACTAGCATTTGTCTGCTGTGAAGCTCAACTTCATTCAATTTCTGTCATTTTAGAAATTCACTCTACGAAGAAATGATGGCTGCAGTAGGTAAGTGATGAGAATGACAATCTAGTCAGGGTGGAAAACTGAGAAAATTAAACTGTACAACTGCACGAGAATCAACAGTGAGATCTAAGTCCAACAAAATGCATTTCCAAATATTTGCCATGAAAGTAGCAAATTTGAGTGAGTTTTTTCCCCCAAAACGAAACCCTCAGTGGATTCAGATCATCCCCAGAAAAAACCACATGAGGAAAGTCAGGTAAAGTTGTCTGGGAGGTCAAGGAGCTGTGCTACAAAATGAATGGAAACACCAAGGGGAGGTTTGCATCAGGCAGGACAACACAAAATGCTCACTGAGCCAGGGAGATTTTCCACAGAGAGAGAAAAAACACACTGGCTGGAAAAGAAGACAAAGATTAAAAGACAAAGAGGTCAGAAATAAAACTTATGTCTCTGTGTAGAAGTAATTCATGTTTAACTCTCTTCTGTCACAAGAGAAACAAATATAGCTACACACATACACAACTTAGAGCAATTAATAGTGCAAAAGGAAATAAATCTGTCAGGTCCTGACAAGGATCACATTATTCTTACAAAATACAAATAAACCTATCTTACAAGTGTTTTAACCCAGAATTTATCAAAGCACCTTCTTGAGAAGCTGAAAATTCTAATGGATGCTTCAAAGGCAACAGAGAAGTCACAGCACAAGCAGAGACTCCAGGAAACTAAAAACTCTACCCACAGCCCAACACAGCATTTGTGACAAGGAGTCTGAGGAGTGGAGGAGGGACAGGGAAATGATAAGAATAGAGTGAAGTGAGTGGTCCCAATGATGCTGGTGAGACTATGTATAGAACAAGCACATGCCCCAATAAAGGCAGACTGCACAATCCACCCCCCCAGGTACCTACACATCAAGGAAGGACTAGCAACACCCCTGGAATTCTTCTAATTTCACCTTTTAAACAGACTGCTGGGAGGCATTTTGATAGATTTGTGCTGAAGTGCTGAAGCGAGTTCAAACAAAAGCCACGCCATCATCAAAACCAGAGGAACTGATAAATGAAGAAAGGAAAACAGCTGAGCACGCCAAGCTTGGAAAAGGTGCAAGTAATGAGGATTCTTACAGCTTACAAATATCTGAAGGATGTAGCCATTGAGGAGACAGCAATTAGTCAAGACAAAATGGGTTTCCTTTCAAATAACACGAAGGAAGCACAGTTGCAAAATAGTAATAGTTTCAGGAAATTCTTAATGGCAGAAAAGTGCAGCAACAGTTATTTTAAAGCATAGAACATCTGATATAAATGTACACATTAGATCATCTCATATGGAGCCAGTCATAGTCTACAGCTCTGTCAAAGCATAATCATGATCCACTGGAGGGCTGTCAGACACAGGGGATACCCAAGGAGCCTTCTACTCTTCTTTTTTTGGGTAAATGATGGTGCCTTCTATTCCAAACCAAACTGCAGAAAGGTTTGTATGGAAATACAGCTGTATTGAGTACTTACAACTATTCACTCCAATGAAAATTCTGAAGTGATTACAGCTAATAAACACACTATTTCTAAGCCTCTGAAGTGATATTATGATTCTGATAGACCATATGGTTTCAGTGTATTTATACCACACTGAGCTCTTCGGAGCCTTTCCACATGTCAGCTGTGACTGTCTTCTGGGGACACACAGCAGGTTTGGGTGGGGGGGACTGTGGGAGGACCCTAGTGGGACTTCTGGTGGGTTGTGGCACTGCTGTGAACCACCCACCCCACCCCAACCTTCAGCACTGCCAAATTCGAGGAAACGTTTCCTCGACTGGAGTCCTCTTTCCCAACCCCAATACCCAAATCAGTAATCAAATGTTGGTGCTAATTTGCAACAAATTAAATTAGGCAAAATACCCTGTGCTCAGACTGTTTTGCCAGCAACAGGAGCAGATGCTTTCCTAGAGGCAGTATTTAATTTACTAAGACCCCATTCACTTGCTAACAGCACTGAGTTTGATCAAGACCTCCTGTGTCATTGGGAAAGTCGTAGCTGCTCTAAGAGTGCCTGTAAGTAAACAAGAAATGCTGCTGAATAACACAAAATGTCACCAACTTCTTGCAGCATCAATCCTGTTCTTCAGAGAGACAACAGAACCTCTAAAGAAGGGCACTGAGTATTTCTTCTTTATAGGTCACGGAGCTATTAATATTTTTTACTTTTTCTACCTCTGTTCCCATGGAGTTATGTCATGAGACAGAAGCACAGTCACATTAACCCCACTGCAATCCTGCCACTCCGTTGAAAACATGACCTATTAGTAATTAATCTTAGAACTGGAGGTAATAATAGCTCTCTCCACCTCACCAACAGCACTGCTCATCCTGCATTTACAGCTCCTACAAGGACCCTTGACAGGGGAGAGAGAGCCAGGGGAATGTGTTAGCTGCTGCAAAATGAGACGGGAGCTCCTGACTTTGTAACCCGTTCCTAACCAAAAGCTTTTTCTCCGTTTCATTTCCTGCAGTTAAACACACACTCAGAGAGACAAAAGGTCCATTTGCTTCTCTCTCGACGCACACATGTGAGACTCATTAATGTTAATTGGATTTATGAATGCCTGCTGAAAAGAGAAGAAACTGTAAAGATTTCCCATTTGCAGAGAAACAATCAAAGGAATAATTTCTTGTGCGTCTTGCTGATGAAGAGATGAGGAAATAATGGATGAGTCACTTTACATTATGATTCAAAATTCTTAAAATAGAAAGGATAAAAACACTGATTTCTGTATAGGTCATATTCATGTAAGGGACTCTTTCTAAGAATCCAATTTGAACCTTGAAGTATAGTTCTGCTTCTAATCACCCAGCTCCAAGAAGAAATCCTGGTCTCTGAATCGTAATGATACAGATTTGTTGCTGTAATTCAATTTGTCAGGTGTAAAATACAAATGCAATTTCCTCTGCACACCCTCCTGTGGCTTTCAAAGAGACACTGAACTTGAGCCATTTGATAATTCATTCCATATTGTAGCTTTCACATTTACTATGCAGAAAACTTGTGACAGGTTTTGTGGGTTTTTTGTTAAGAAGGTGATTATGCATGGCTCTAGTTACTCCACTAACTGGTTTGAAAATAAATCCAACATTCATCTCGTGGCTACAGCACAGCATTAGCCACAACCTACCTGGCCTGCAGTGACCAGGGCACTTCAAAGTAAGCCCCAAATTTCTGCTGCCTCTGATGGGGATGAGGGAGAGCATCCTCAATCCTCACATGCACTGATTTGCTCTGTGGGAACTTCTCCAAGGTTTTTTTCCACGGGAACTTCTCCTCTGCTCAGCTCCAGTCAGCTCAGTGGAGAACCTTGGAGTCAACAAGGCCCCTCTCACAGAAAAGAGAGTTTCAGCCACTCATAAAGAACCCTGGCACTTGCTTCCTTCAGGATCACATTTCCTCTAGGACAACCAAGGGCTATGGGAAACGAGCATGATGCCACACCATCATGTTAAACAATGGCTTGAATATACAGAGTAAATATTAACAATATTGTATATGTATGATGGTATAAAATACATGCTGAATTATAAACATTTAATGTGAACTGAGCATGTAAATATATACTTAGTATATATAAGTATATATTTATACATACTTATATAAATATATATTGATATGTATACTAAGTATATATTTTATAAATATTTTATACTTTATATATAATATTATATATAATAATATATTATATATAATTTTAACTTTATATATAATATATATTATATATAATATACTTTACAATACATTTTAAAATTTATATATAAGTATATAAATATATATGTACATAAAGCATATAAAGCATAAGTGTGTAAAAATATATCAAAACTGTAAGCACACCACACCCACTGTATGAAAAGTTGCAAAATATCAGAACAATTTCCTGGAAATACTCAAACTGTGGAAGTGTACACAAGAGCTCTGTGGGCTGAACTAGACAAGGTTGATAGTTTGTTTCTCATTTTTCCCCTCTTTGGAACAATCTATAATGAAGGACTGCAGACTTCAATGCTTGGCTTGAGTTTTCCCTGCCTCTGCATAAAGCTGTTCCAACGACAACAATTCAATTTCTATGTCAGTTGTGTTCCTGAGTACCTTTTAAAAGCCTTTCCAAAATTAAGGCTATATACTCCAGTAATTTTCAATATGAAAAAGTGCAATCAATAAAATACTGCTGATAGTGCACACGACTTGTGGAGAGGGAGAGCTAAATATGAATTAGTTTTGGAAAAGTTCCGAGTCTATCATCTCCCTTAATTACAAGTTGGGTCACTGACTACGAATGGCATGACTCAGCTCGGGAATCCCTGCAAAGGAATCCTAAGCAGATTTAATAGTTGCATTTGATTTATTTGTTCCTCAGAGCTGAAACAAGCCCTGAGCCTCAGACCTCTGACGGATCAGGAGCTCCCAGAGGACGTCAGTGCAGGCACTGCTCCTGCCAGCTGGGTGTCAGCTGGGATGAGGGAAGCCAGGAGCACCCAGGAGTCCCAAAAGGTTGGGAGCAGGGCACAGCAGGGACCTGCCTCGCTCCCCAAGGAACCTCACCCCAGAGGATTCCATTAAAAGCTACTCTTCTACAGATCACATGTGAAATTGCAACCTTGACTGAGGACAGAAGGATGCTTAGTCCTGCACTTGGCTTAAAAGCACAGTCAATTAAACTAATGCTGCTCAGTCGAGTTTTGGGCATGGACACGCCACAAGCTCTCCTTCCAGTGCTTGACCACCCCCAATTTTACTTTGTTCCCTGTATCTGATCAGGATTTTCCATCTCTTAACTTGAACTTGTTGCCTCTTATCACACACCTCCAGGATAAGCCTGATGACCAAAAATTCTCCAAGCCTGTCTGGTTTCCCAGCACAAGAACCTGAACAAACCACACAGACAGTGCCACTGCTGTGACAAGGACAGGCAAACCTTTGTCCTGGTTTTCTCCAGTTCCATCATGATTTTACTCACCAATGATGTGTTACCACTTGGTGACTCTACATCCTCCCTCTGTTAAATACCTCAGCAATTTTGATTTCTTTCACACAGCTCGCTGCAGTTTCCTTTCCCTGGGAAGCTGCACTTTTCCATCTTTAATTCTCCTTTCCTTATAAAGCAGGTCCACTCTGGGCACACTCAGTCACCACAGGGAGCTGGTGGTGCAGCCACCAGGTTTTGCTGGACTTTTCTAATTACATTGCCATGACACTTTCATACCCACGAGCACTCCGAGGTGTTTCATAAAGAAAACCTCAAATATTTCTGACATCCTGCTGGTGGGAAGCTTTTCTCTCTGCTCAGCATCAGTAATACAACAGGCTACAACTCCACAAACCTTTGGAAGTAATCCTTTAAAACTGCTTTCATCTCTTTCTGATCCTTAATTCCACCTGCTAGTTCATGCAAATTCACTTATTTGCCAAACAAACAGGTGTCAGATGATTTACCGGCTCATTTGCACAGCAGAAGGACAAGCAAATATTATCTTGATTTTTCTCCCTCATGAAATATTTCCATAAAACTATCAGAAAAAAATTAGCATTGCTATTAGAAATATCAATGGAAAGAAGCCAGAAAACCCATTTATTCAGCAGGATATTCCACTGCCACCCTCAGAGTATCCTGAAGCATTAACTATATTTTAAGAATGTTGTGTAAACTAGCAGCATAAAAGGTATTTTGCTTTAAAAAAAGGCTACTAAAAACCTTGTTTTATTTGTAGAAACAGTTGTTTACTACTCACATAGAAGAGCATAATGTTCTTTATGCAATTAAATTAAGTTTCCAGAGTCTCACTTTTAAGCAAACCTAAAAACTTTTTTTTGACAATAAAGAGTACTTTATAAAAATAGAATATTAAAAAAAAGAAAAAGCACAAAAATGGAGACTACACCCACAGTTTACTATGCTGCAAGTATTTAAGAATTCCAAGACTTCTGGTATAAAGACATTTATACCACTTCTTTACTTTGCCCTTTTTGTTTAAATTCAGAAACCAACTCAGATGAGGGTTCAACACTCATATAAACAGGCTCAGAACTAAGACTACTATGCAATTCAATAATGACTAGTAAAAAAAAAAAGGCATTTTGCCTTTGCTTTATAAATTTAGGCTCAGATTGTCTCATGGACTGCTTGGGCAGAACCCCTATGCATCATAATCCTTTACAGACCCAAGTGTGCCCCAAGATTTAACTCCAGACATTTTATCAAAATCCATTTGATGAAGAGGTAGCTGATATTCTGTAATGGGTATTGTGGTTTCTTGTCAAAAACAGTTGCAGCAGAAATTAAATACTTGGAAATCGCAGCTATTTAAACAATTGTGTTCTGCCATGTAAATCAAGATGTATTTATCAAAAAAAAAACCAACAAACTTCATGGACACCTACACATAGAAAATACTGCCCCAGCCCCAGATATAATCTCACAGGTGTCAGACCACAGAATCTGGAACAGTGTGGGATGGAATGGACCCAAAGATCATTTAGTCCCACCCCTACTGCCAAGGGCAGGGACACCTACATTGATTTATATCCCTTGTGGAAGTATGCTATCAGTTAGATGGAAAGGAAGCTCCTTTCCTAAGTCCAGAAACTCATTTCCATAAGGCAAAGAGGCAAATTCTAACAGATATTGCGCAGTGCTAAGTTTGAAAGAAAATGTGACCAAGCCTTGGCCAATGTAGGCAATCAAGCTCTATGCTGGCTGTGAGAAATCTTGCAACATGAATATTTGAGTTCAGCTGGGTCCCAGAGGAGGTAGCCTGATCACTTGCTATCTGGGGAAAGAAGCCTCTCTAAAAATATCATTTTCACACACATAAAAAAATCATTTCAAAAATGCAAATCACCACAGTCAGACACAAAGCCTGACGAGTCCTAAGTCGTTGGTGCAAACCAAGAATGCTGATGAGCATCTAAACATAAACAAGCAACAAAAATCTCTCAGTTCCTCAAACCAAGTCTCAACATTCTTCAAGCCACTTGCAGAATTTTAACACAAAACCTGTTCTTTATCACATGCAATCAGGGAAGCAGTGTCAGGTGGGAGATAGGGAGATCAGTCTCCAGGCATTATTTCTGGATTTGCTCTTACAGCTGTAAGAAAGGATCTGCATTTGCTTTCTTACACCACTATCTGTATAACTACCACCCATTTAAAATGCCATATGAAAAATATTTGAAAATTTACTCTCTGAATTAATTAAAATGAAAAAAAAAAAAAGTTCCTACAGAAATTCACGTTCACACATAACTCAGTGTTCAGAACAAACATGCTCTGCCAAGGGAGAAAAAAAAAAACCCTATGCCCCATCTGTACCCCTGCCTTGGCCAGTCCTCAGAGGAAAGGAACTGTAAACATATTTTAACAAAATAAATTAATTACACTATGAGTTAAAATCTCCTGGTTCCTGACGCCTTCAGACAGTTTCTTATCTCCCTTGAACAAACAAGGTTAAACATGACAAATATTGTGCCTCCTTGTGAGTAAATGTTGTTTTGTTTACTTTGGGGTATTTTAAACAACAGTAAGTCACAGCTCATCATATAACAGTCTCTCAAGAATGCTGGGGGAAAAGCATTTGTTCTCATTCCAAAAATGTGTGGAAAAATAGAAGGGTCTGATGAGTATTTGTTTTTAAGGGACTGGCCAGATAGAGCCAAATGAGGAGGGCTCACTCCCTCTTCTCCCATGTTTACAATTGAATCACAAGTGAGCAAACAAAAAAAATCAACTCACTTTCCACTACCACCAGGCATCATTAAAGAATCTGCCTTATAAATAATTATTAACTGCATTAAGATATTAAATCATAGAAAATGTTCTGTATTGATTTTGTGAGATCCTTTAAGCTCATCCCTACCTACATTTTGAGATGCATCTATTCAATGGCTTTGATTTTTGCAGACAATAATTGTTCCTGTTGACATGCCTGAACAGAAAAGGAAATATTGCAACTGTCACCAGTTAGGGGCATCAGAGATCTTGCAGCTACTTAGTCAAGTCCTACAGAAAACCCCACTGTGCTCAGCTTAGAGGCCACTCACCACTCAGTGTCCTCTAGATCCAGAACTCAGTTTATTCTTTTTTTCAACTGTGAATCCCTTCTGGTGGGAAGGTCAAGAAACCTGCATTTTCCCAGAGCCCACAGGAAAGCCAAGAATTTTGAGATTACTATCTGCACCTTGGAAAAGTCTGATTAGTTTAAAGACTTCAAAAAAAAAAATCTGTGGTTTGGAAAATACAGGAGCCAGCTTGCTGTTTTCCAGTGAGCAACATGGTAAACAACATGTTAGCAACACCATTTTCCAAGTGCGAGCAACGTGTTAAAATTAACGTTGTGTATCTCAGAGCTTTGAGATTGCTATGGATATTTGCATCAGAAAATATTCAAGGCAAAGGCTCTCCTCAGACTTATTCTTTAAGGCCTGGATCTGAAAAAAACTAAACAAGTGTACTAATTTAACCATGGTAATAGTCTAATTACATTCAACAGAACACCGATGTGTTTGAAGCTTACCATGCATTTAATAAGCTTTTACAGTACAAAAGCCTGCTCAGTAATAGCTCTGAAGCAGAAGCTGCCCCAATTTCAATCTGCTGCATGCTGGACTCCAGCTCCTGCTATGTTTTTGGACCAGATGATGGAGTCACACAGAGTCTGATGGACACAGGAATGCTGCATCTCGCTGCACGAGGCTTGAGACCTCTCTGAATTGCTCTGGAAATGCACTTAAATGATGAAAGCTTCCTCTCAACTCACCAAAACATCCCTGCTGATAATGTTTTGAACCAGAACTGTTAGACATAGCCTCACACAAATAAACCAAGTAACCTGAGTTCAAACAAATGGACTTTAGAAGTAGGACACAGTTATGATTTTATTGTTCCCTAAACTTAACCAGATTATTCTGTTGCCTTCTGAGTGGTTTGTTTTCAATCACGATCTAAGCAATGTTTATTAATTATTGAAATTAAATGAGGCCAAATTTATTTTGCCACTTTAATATTTTAATGAGTTAGGGCTGTTCAGCTTCTTTCATAGAAAAGATGTGAATGTTTTCAAGTTTCAAACTTAGGTCAAAAAAGACATCAGCAGATCCAGAGGGAACATAACCACTGAAGGAAGTAACAGGTGATTTTTCTCCCTTAACTAATACAACTCTGGCCTAGCAGCTCAACCCTACAAATTCTGCAACATTAACGATGAAAAAACAATGTATTGCAATAGTTGTATTAAATTCTGCATGTGTAAGATAGAATTGAAAAATTACCCTCCTGCAACTGGTAATATACAATGTGGCAAACAGAACTGCAGGATGTCATTTTACCAGTATTTAAAATAAACCTATGGCAACCATTGTTTATTTTATATGTGCACTAGACAGCTTGAAACCAATGGACACTTACCCTGATCATGGGGAATTACAGCTGCTGTTGTAATTCATCAGGAAATGTTTTAGTTTAATACTTCCTTCCTGTAGTAGGGAATGGATATTTGTAATAGAAATTCTCATACAACACATTTTTATGTCTGCCACAACCTATTTACTTTAGGAGGTGTGGGAATACAAAAATATTCTACAAAGTGTAAAAGAGCTAAAGACAACAGACGGCCTCAGCAACAGATGGCACTTTCAGAGGGCACAAGTGCGACAGTGTTTGAACTCCATGGAGTTTTCACAAAAATAGAGGCATGCCCTAGGACTTCTAAAAGGAGTTATAAACAAATTAATTACATTATTAATTAATTAATATCCCTGCAGTCATAACCCAGCTGGCTGGGAGGCACAAAGCTGTACTACAGGGTAGCCACCTGAAGTTCAGGAGATCATCTTCTCCACACGCCTTAGGGCACCGAGTTCAGAGTTTGATTCCAGTTTTAAATAACTTGTGACTGCCCCCCTTGGACCTAGGGACCACTGTTTCCATTCTACCCCTGGAGTGCCCTGGGGTCATACTTTGAACCAAAGTATAACCTACAAATATAGAGGTCACTGTTAGTCACAAAAATAGTTTCTTATGGTTGGTGTATTTGGTCCTTTAACCAACTTCTTATCCGGACCTTCTAATCTTATCTACTCTCTATCTGTATCCCCAAGACACTTGAAACTAGAATTACAGTAGCAATTTACACCACACAGAGGTCTAAGCTTTTCCCTGACCTCCTCAGCCAAGTGACAGCACCTTACTCATTCTGATCACCACCAGAGAAAATCTATTTGTCCAATTAAAAGATGTGAAGGAGCCCCACACTTCCACACTGTAAATCTCAAGGAAACAGAGCCCTTTACACTGTGCAATACCTTAAGGTGAAATAGCAGATATTCAGTCACCAGCCACATACCAGCTACTCAGAAAGCCAAAGAGTCAGTTCTCTTGCTGACCAACCAAAAATTGTATATATTAACTAGGATAAATACTTTATCCTAGTTGGGGGTTTACATCCTGAAAGACATTTTAAGGATTTTAAATATCACCTGTGGCTCTGACTCCAAACAACTGATTTCTCTCTCCAGAAAGCTGTTTTTTCATGCAAGTTTCAATATTTTTTGAGATTATAAACTGCAAGACAGCAGCCACAGCAAGGAAGATGAATTACAAAGACAGACTACTGTAATTTGGCAGCAATAACATAAGGCCAAAAAAAAATAACAGAGTAAGTGCATTACAAGTTCAGGACTATAGGCAAAACAAAGAGTTTGCAGCAAAATTTTTTCTAAACTGCTACAGCCAAAAAGAACATCCTTGGGAAAACTTCATAGCCTCAATATCAAACCCTGACATGAAATCGCCAAGCAATCAGGCCAATATTCATTGATTAAAACACCAAAAAGCATAAAATACAGAAAGAGCCCTAGAAATTTGAAACATCCTTGTATAGTACTGACCCACATGGTAAGTGTTGAGTTTCTAGCTCAGAAACCATCTGCCACACAAAGACCACATGGCAGCTGGTGACAGTACTCCAGCAACAACAGCAAAACCTTCCAAAGAGCTGCCATGGAGTACTCCAGTGGCAGATGAAATATTGTTAGCAGAGTGTGCATGTTTGAAAGATATTTCAGGCAATACAAACTGCACAGGGAGAGGATAAAGTCTTATTCAACAGCACAAACACCACCAATTTCTTTTAACCATACTGCTCCATTTTCTCAAGTTACTTTTTAATAAGAGTTTGGAGGCTATTCTTCCACAGGGGCACATTTCCCATCAAATCCTGGTTCAGATTTATTTTCCTGACAAGAAGTAGCAGATCACAATGGGGTAAGGGATCCCTACCCCAAGAGTTACCCAGTAGGCCAGGGGGACCACATGCACTGGGCAAAGCTCTCAAGATACCAAACTGCATGTAGACACACATTCCTTCATTTCCCACCCTCACCTGACTAAACGTTCATTCACAAGCAACTTTTTAAAATTTTATTTAATTTTAAAAGTTCTTACAGTAACCTGCTTTCTCAGTTACCTAAATCCATCCTTTCCTTTGTTCCCTTTTGTGCCTTTCACCAATTTCTGAGCTCAGGTTTTCCCGATGCCTTCTCTTGAGGAATAGAAGTGTGGCTTGCCCCATCCTCCTCCTCCTTTGTATTTTTACCCTTCATGCACTTCTCTCCCCCTCCCAAATAACCCCATCTCAAAGCCCACACTCACCAGGCATTAAAGACAGATAGAGAAAGACCAAGGCAGTAGAAACACTGTCATACCCTCTTTTCTACCAAAAAGTAACTCTCTGATGCTCTCCACTTTTATAGAAGCAGCTTTTGTAGAAGGCCAAGGCTTTGTGTTTCATGTTCCCTACCAGCTCTTTCTTCCTGCTGTATTCTGGGAGTTTTGAAACAAATCTTCACAGAGTTTTAAGCTACTAATTCTGTGTGAGACAGGACACAGGCAGAGGACAAACACGTAACCATCACCCACAGAGACAAACAATCAGGGGGAAAAAAAATCTCTCAGTGGCCTCTCCTGGAGAGCATGGCCAAAAATAAAAGGAAAAAAAGAGTTTTAGGGCAATATCAGGTCACTTCAGAATAGGACAAAGTGAAAAGGCCCAAGGAGCTTTCTCCCCTAAAACCTGACCAGCTCAGGTTTGAAGATACACCACATGAAATCGCCTCAAAACCACAACATCATCTGACTAGACCCAGAACTTTTCTACTTGATGGGAAATTCTACTGAAACATACACTCACCTTGATTTCTACAGAGTGTGGTGGCAGAACTCTGAATGAGGACCAAAACCTAACAAAGGTAAGTTTTGCACAGAAGCAATCCTGTGCTGTACAAAGGGAGGCTGCTTTCAGGTTCTCCTTGGTTTATCAGGAAGCAGTGGTTTTTGAAAGCTTGGAGCTCAGATGAAGAGACAATGAATGCTTTAGAGCAAATAGGAAGATATGTCTGAGTCAGAGCAGCTTCAAAATTTCTGACTTTTAGCTTCACAGATTGCTGTTTCTCCTAGTCTTATTCTATGGTGGAAAACAGCAAGAGCATACTAAAAGGCTGTGTTCTTACTGGAATTTCTAAAGACTTAGTCTAGCCTACACTAACAAATATTTTCATCCTTCCAAGTCTGAAAAGCTTGTTTACAGTGGAAGTGACCAACCCTCTGAAACAATGAAACATCTGACTTTCCTATTGAAACGGGTGCAAATGAACTTCAGCACCACAGAACTGTCCATTCTGAGCTAGTAGCACAACTTCGTGGCGTCTTTACCTCCTATAAATTAAAAAATTGCCCAAATAGAAACACAAACCTTCATGCCTGCATCTATACCATTTATTTCATAGGGAAGGATTCCATTTTTCTGTCCACAGTGCCAACATCAAGAACTCTTCCTTTTCAACCCAGCAAAAACTTTGCCAGTGCTCAGTGCCCACACAGAGCTGTTAAGCTAAGGGCTCATGTGGCAGTCCCACACCAACACTGCCTTGTCTCCCCTCACATCTGTCTCACTGAACAGCAGGGCTGAGTTAAAATTTCTTCCCAGAGTACATTTTATTCCAGAGTATGTGCCCTTCAAAGCCCACACAATTATCTTTTACTTGACTTTCAAGTTAGCACCAGTCTTTCCCAAAATATTTTGGTCACAAATAATTTTATCAGTAAATAAATTAATCAGGAATACTGAGAATACAAGGCTGCCTTTTCCTTTTTTTTTTTTTTTTTTGTCAAGGGAATAAAAATATTTTTTAAAATGCTGTTGAAGCAGAATCCATTATGAATTGCAAGATAATACACAGTCCAAAAGTTACATCAGAGTATTCTCAGTCCTGCCAAATACATCTTTACTGAAATTGTTTAGTAGGAAGAAGGTGTTGTATCATGCCATTATTTGAAATGTACCAAATATTTCTGCAGTAGGTCTTGGGTTTGCAACTGTAACAGTGAAATATTACACACATATTGCCATCTCATGGATACTACAAATGCTTGTTTAAAATTCCAAGAACGCAATCCCTGACAGAAAAATATGCAGAATCCACAGCAAATAAAACGGTAAAGATTTACAACGTGAAAGCAGGAACTTCACATTTGAAACAGTCCAAAAATCTGCCTCAGATTCTCTCGTAGTAGTTACTATTTTTATGACTTGGCTCAGACTTGCTTTAATCTCTTTATTTAGGAAGAAATTGCAAGCTTGCCAACTCTAGCAAATGTTAAGTACTTCAGTAAATTCCCCATCAATATAGGTCGTGCATTCGAGGGAACGAGAATGTGGTGAGTAAGTTCTGCTCCATCTCCTCCAAAGAGGATTTCAGAATGAGGCAGTGATGGCAGAGAGAGATAAACAACGTGGCTAAGCCCCTCGTTCAGCTCCATCCTCCTCTCCAGACATCTGTCCACACTGTGTTGTGCCGTGATTGAGATGTTCTGCCATGCAGCTCACCCAGCCTGCCGTTATCCCACATCCCTTTTATCTGAGCAGGCAGGAGAGCAAATGTATTGCCAAGGCTATTGCACCGTCACTCTTCCATTAAAGTTCAGGAACAGCACGAGGCGAGTTCCAGCAAGTCAGCAAAACCACAGGAAACCCAACAGAGGCAAAGATACCCGAGTATGGGGGATCAATTCAGAAACAGCCCGAACAGCCTGTGCAGGCTTCCCGGAGCATCTACTACGCCAAACTGCCCTAACCCACCGAGTCCTGTCAAACCCCGAGTTCCGCTTTCAAAGAGAACTTGGCAGCCAACAAACCAAAACGCGCATCGCTTCTC
>WBNP01000651.1:301586-370894 GCA_013401095.1 Passerina amoena | reverse complement strand
AAAGTAGCAGCAAAGATTTATTAAAACATGCTCTGTTTTCATTTCTCTGCTCCTTCAGCCCTGCAAAGCGCACAGTTTCATAGCACTGCGTGTGCAGAACAGCTCAGGGAAAAGGCTTGCCCAGCAAGAATTACCCCCTCCCTCTTTCCACATATCCACATCTGTGCCTAGCACCACATTCCTGTGTTCAGAAATGCAAACAGTTCTCTGCCCCTGCTCTTCCCAATCACCAATATTACCATTGCCTGCTTTAGGATGCTCCTGGGAAAACCTGTGTTGTTAGTGGCTATAAGACACCATTCTCTCTATCTTCCCTTCTTAATGTTTATGCTGCACAATTTCCCTAACAGCACATGCACACTGCATCTTTTTACTTTTTTCTTCCCTAATCCATTTCTAACAAAAAAGCCAAACCAGACAAATAAAAATTTAAAATAAAATTGCAAATGACATGCTGAACACGAGGTGACACCAACAAGAAACTGATGCACTATAAAGGTATTAGACAGCAGGATATTTTTACAAAGGCCAGAAAACACCTGATGGCTGCACAAGCCACTCTTGAGCATTTCAAACACTGAAAATGCAATTCACTGTGCTATGTTAAACATTGCCTTAGAAGCAAATCCTCTGTCAAACAGAGTGTCTCTATGTGGAAAAGCAAATGGAGCCAGCAACTGGAAAATGAATCCCTGAAACAGTCCATCATGGAATTATGGTTTCCCAATATCCACTCAAACCAAACAGCCAAGTCAAACCCTAGCAGAATAAATGCAATGAAATTATCAAACATCATAAGAAAAAGAAGGATTTTATCTCAGAGGCAATGCTTCCATCTCTAGTGGAAGGTGGACCTGCATGTGGCAGGGGAGCCTTCAGGTGGTTTTGTTTTTTAGATGATCTTTTTAAATGGTCTCAATCCAAACCATTCCATGGCTGTTCCCAACTGACTACTATAGAAAATCTTCTTCAGTTTCCCTTCTCCAACAATCTAGCACAACAGTGCAAGGAACAATCAGTCAGTGACAACACAAAAAAACTCATTAAATAAAATAGACCCTTTCACAAATCAAAAAGCAGAAGCAAAAGACCGCAGAATGGGTGTTATCACACCAAGCCACCAGCCAAAGCTCAATAAAATCCAGCAGGCAAGGTACATAACCAGCATTACATTAAAGCAAACAACATGAACATCATAAACAATATCCAAAGAGATTTCAAGCAGCCATTCTGCATCTGGTACTTCTCTGGAGATGAATTTGACTACATAATGAGCACCAAGTCTTCATTTTTACCAATTAATTTTTTTAAAATTAATTTTATCCAGTTAAAAAATACAACAGTTTCAAGGTAAGAAAGCTTTTCATTTTAAGAAATGAAAATCTTTTAACAAAAGTAAATGAGGCATTAAGGGAAAACCTGATAAAAGGAAATCCACAAATAAATAGGAAAATTGTAAATTTTGAGATCTAGGATAGCAGATGATTTATGGCCATTTATTACAAACAGATTATTTTCCCTGCCAACAGCCAACACCATTTTTTTTTTCCAGAGTTCAAAAATCTAGAGTCTAAAAAACTGATCAAAAGTATTCCACAGTCAGTGAGAAACTTCACATCTGTGAGCTTGGGCTCCCTTGCTGAAGCAGGAGTTATTTCCATGGGAAGAAGTCCTCGAGTTGACGCCAGGAATTGGCATTAGCTCCAGACTTTTCCACTGGGTGGTGGTAATGAGATCAGGAAGTTCAGGAGAACTCCGAGCACCACCAGCCTCCCCTCATTTCTGTATTCACCCGCTCAATCACTCTGTCTCTCCCCCCGTGCACTCGTACCCACCCTTTGTGTACATGTGCCACGCTGGAAATCCACTGTCACAGCAATCAAAGCATGAATGGAATCATTCTGAAATTTTTAAGGGCTGGACTGTGAAATTAATCTTAACACAGTTTGCTGCTTTAGCATTCAGTTCAACGACATCATTTTCTCAGTGTAAAAGCTGAAGAGAGGTGAGGTGAGACAGATGACAAGTCAGAAAATAGCACTATTTATTCCTGAATGAGCAGGTATAAATTAGAGCCCCACTGGAGGAAAAAACACTCCAGAGATTCAAATTGTAATACATTTCATGGAGTTCAATATGGGACGTGCTATGATGGTTTCCTTTTTCATGTGATCTGTAATTGCCACAGAAGAGAATGGAAATTAAATTTAAAATGTTGTGTTTACTTTCCCAACGTTGCACATTTCAGCAAGATCCATTTTTCAAAGTGGGAATGTTTGGCATAATCTGGAAATCAAAGCCCTTTACAATATTTATGGTTACGACCTCCCAGCTTAAAGCGCCATAAATCACATCAGGCATTAACTGGTTCACTTTCACAGGGCACTGGTTGTAACAAAACCAAAACACAGCACAGCATCAAGCACGTGCTGGGGAAGGGTGTTTCTAATATCACATAATAGGATGCATTGCCATACTTGTAAAACCTCACCACTTTTATGAATTATGATTTAAATACTGGTAGATACCTGCAGCCCAGTAAGAAATAGCCTTCAAGTCCTTCTTTTGGCCCTCCTGAGTGATGCTTAACACTCTCAGCTTACTGTCTGCAAGGCCCTGTTTATTCATTAGGACAATTTCTTTTCCCTAATAACTCATGACTTACCAATCTGGCTGCTGTAGTGAAATAATATAATTACAAATTGGCATGTTAAAATACTATCAAAAGAATTTAATCCAACTCACAAAATATTAATAAGTTATGTGCTTAATTAAAGATAACCATATCAAAATAGCTCAAGTACATTATAGATTAGTAGCCTGAAAAAATTGTGGTAAGAAACAAAGTCAGTATTGCTCTAAAAATAGGGAGGAGTTGCAAAGCCCAGTGTATCTGGTTTGGCATTTGGACAACTAAAAAATGTCTACATAATTCATTTAATTAAGTAAAAACTTACTCATTGCTCCAAGCTACATAAATCATGCCAAGTTTTACCAAATGCACATTTCCTTGAGTATCTGTAAGACCTGTGTGATCAGAAGACAAGGCAAAATACTATTAACTCTACCATATCAAGACAACTGCCAGGGGTAAACTACAAATCTGTGTCCAAACAACAACTTGAACAGTTGTTTCTTCATCCAGTTTTTGGGGTGCCTTGGAGCTGTCATGCTCTTGTATTGCTGAGCCCTGAATTAACAATCCCTCTTGTCTACATGATGGGGGAAAAAGTATCCTAATGATTAATGACTTCACATTAATTTAATTAAAATAATGAGCACTCTGATGTCATTTATTTATTATTAGAGTGCAACAGGTTAGTTCCATGATGTTTCTACTCTACAGCTATGTTCTCATGGCCTTTTGGATCAACAATTCCTTGTGATAGTTACATGGGAAGCATCACAGAAGAAAAACCTTCTCCAATATTAAAAGATTATGTTCCCCTTCCTTCTTTGCCTAATCATTATAAAATGTGTGCATGCATATATATACATACACACATACATCTATATATACATATATATATACACACACATACAGATATATATATATGTTTAGATAGTTAGGAGCCTAATTTTCTACTTTCATTATTCCTATGTACACTCCAGTGCCACTTGACAAACTTCTGTAACTGCATATTACCTTTTCTCCACCCAAACCTGAATTCAATACAAGATATCTATTATCTAGATCTACACCAAAAATAAAGCATCTTTGCTTTTACAGAATTTCAATACCTAAATATACTAAATTACCCTTGAACTAACCTTAACATCAGCATTCCCACTAGAACCAGTGACCCTAATGCATTCTAAATGCCTGAAGTTAAGAGGAAAAGAAAGTATAAAATGTTTTAAAAGTCAAAACACAACTGAACTATTCCCTGGGAACCCATGTGCTGCAGTCTTTACAGGAAAATGCATTTACTGTAAAAAAAACCAGCCAAATCAAAAATACATGCAGAATAAAAAAAAATATCTGTACTCAAATTCTCACCACTCTGGAAGAAATGTTATGTTTAAACTTGCTGATCTTGAGTTAGCTTGAAAACAGGGGAAAAAACCCCAACAAAACAACAACCAACCAAACAATCCAGACCCTAAACAACCAAAATACCCCCACCCTACTGGTTTTGAAGCCCATCTTGGAATTTGTACCTTGTGTTTATTAACCCTGAGCCTGGCAGACTCGGACACTGGCAGGACAGTCCCTCATGATGCCTAAACTTGCCACTTTTACATGTCTTTGCTGCTACCCTTTTGCCAGCTGGAAATCACCATCAATTACTTGACCTAACACTGAAATAAAATATTCTTCAAGCTTTTCTCTCCCTTTTTTATAAATAATCATGCTTTACTGCAAGACACTGAAGTCTCTGTAGCCTCTGCTGGTAAAGCTTTATTGTCATTACTTTAATGCTTGAACATAAATTGATTCCTTGAGCTTCCTAGTTATTTTTGTACATCTCCTCTAAATTCCCTCTGCTCGCTTTCCTGAGTGAATTATTCTCGTATAAAAGTGCATTTGTACCCAAATGACCATAAGTGTAATCTACTTGCAGGCAGATTATATTTAAAGATCAACCCTTAAAGACAGCAATTTAAGATTTTTTGATTGGATATTCATCTCCATTATGTCCTCCATGTTATTTTCAGAAAGCCAAACACGGATTAGTTTTGGAATAACACCCTAAAGGTCAAAAAGCAGGAGCTGTAACAAAATTGTCTCACTGAGGGTCTTGGAGAATAAAAATAACGTTCAGGGAGTGCCAGTGCAAAATGAGATTGGATGTAAGGATGCAGGGCACACGTTTACCTCCGTGCTGCTGCTCCTCCATCTCCTGGCTTTCCACTCATGGAGGGTCTCTGGTGGGGGCTGAATTTGGCACTCCAGGCTGCCAAACCCATCCTGGCTTTTTACAGAGACCACAGACTCCTCACACCCACAAATTGCTCTTCTCATTGCCTAAATTCTAGCACAGCCAATTCTGTGACTGTAACTGATGCTTCATTTTTTCTCACCATATCTCATCTGCAGTTTACTGGCCCTTCACATGAGGAGCTAACAAAAAAGCCAAGAGAAACCCAAACACTATTTGTATGAATTTATTAGCAGGAAGCCAATTTTTGCTCAATATTACAACCGTGTATTTTGGATTTAACAGAACATTCCTCAAACTGAAGGCCAGCAGAGAGGTAAGTGGTTTTTTGGACAAAGCATTTTCTGCCCCTGCGAAAACAGCAGCAGGAAACAAACTCCAGTGGTCAAAATTGGATCATAAAGATGAAAAACCATATGTGTTTCTGGTCTTTAAATTGCTACTCTACAGAGTGATAAGAGACATCATATAGACCCTTATCAGGATTTAATTTCCTAACAGAAATGGGAAAGGAATGTGCAAAGCCCCTCTTACATGAGCCAGCATTAGATTGCAGTACATGATAAAAATATCTTAACAGGCGTATACCTAAGGAAGATTACATTCCATCTCTTCTTCCTGAAGATGTTTTCTATATACAAATTCTTTCCAAAATAGCATATTTCTGGTTTGCTGGGCATGACTGTCTTCTTCAGGAAATGTTTTCTGGCAAAAACCTCCTCACAGTCACTGCATCTTTTTAGTGCTTCTGTAATAATACCTTGAAAAATGCTCGTGGTATAGGAGGTTTATGAATGAAACCTGTCAAAGTATACGTACTCTAAAAAAAAAAAGATTGCTTAATTTCTTTTAAATTTAATTCTTGGCTGTAGTCTAACTGTGTCATAAAGGTTCCATGCTAAAGCCACCACCACTAAGTGAAAAACCTGGTTTGGATGTATTTGTATTTTGTACCTACATCTTTGCCATATCATTCTGCATCTGACTCTTGTATCCTAAATATATTTACTAAACCCCCCACATTCTATTCTATTTCTAGTCTCTACCAACTGCAATGCTATTTCCAGATAAACTTAAATTTCCAAAGGGTTCACTGTGAGCAACGTTGCCCTTTTGATCAAGAAAATGAGCACATTTTAACACAAATTTTGGACTTTTCACATTGTGATTGTGGGGACACTATAAAGAGCATTTACAAACAACATGTTCAACATGTTACAAACAGGTTCAGCATCCATGCAGGGCCTCTGGGAACAGTGGAGACAAGCAGTGCTCTGGATTTTGGGATGACTTGCTCTGCTGGGCAACGGGAAGCATTTTAGGACAAGTGGCCATAGGAAATGAGGGCTCCCCACCCTCAGCTTCATCTTTTCTCAGCTCTGTAGATTTTCCAGTTTCTCCTCCTCATGTTTCTAACCTAATCTAATTCTTAGAACCTAAAATACCTGTCCCAACAGTCAGAACAGGATTATTTGCTATACCATAACATGTGCTAATCTCATTTCCCAGCACTACGAGTGCCATTACAAGGAATAGCTTTCCACAGCCATCTTGGATTTTTGTTAGATAAATGAAACACACTAACATATGTACCTATGAGCAGACTAAGACTGTGGCCATGCTATCTTGTTTTAACAATTTTTGAGTTCTATTTCCAATGCTTAAATATATACTATAAAGGCTTTTTTTTGTTGGTTTGGTTTGGGGGGGGGGGTTTTGTTTGGTTTTTTTGGGGTTTTTTTGTTGGTTTTTTTTTTTTTTTTTAATGACACTGCTTCCTAGAAACATCTTGGAGAAGGGTTTGGCTCTTTCCTCCCTGCTGTGCACATCCCCTGGGATGATGAGGCAGGGAGGATTTCCCACACTTATCCCCGCTATGTCTCCTGCGTCAGGCTGTTCTGTGACTCTGCAAAGCACACTGCACGTCCTGGGGCTGTGCCAAGCCTGCCTGGGAAGACAGACTCCCAACCAGCTCCTCATGCCACAACCAAAATCACCCAACCTTACAGAAACACACTGCTGACTACACTCTGAAATACATTTTGGTGTGAAAAAGCTTCAGATAATTTAAAATTTCAGCAGAATCTGACCTTTCCTTGGACATACTTCAAGATTTACTGCAATGTTATGTTCCAGTTATAGAAACGCCCCAAATGAATAAGCAGATATTTAAATTTTACAGATGCCACCCTAAGGAAAAAATGTATTTAAACATAAATGGCACGATTACCTAATGGGCATAGCAAAATGTTAGGAAAATGAAGTGTTTGGATAAAACAGCAACGATTAATTTTTCATTTAATTTTTTTTCTCAAATATAACATGCTTCTGGAGATCATACTTAGTGAACATACTCATGGTTCCAGGCCCACACACTATTTTAATTCCATAAGGTGCGTGGGAGGTTTTTTAAATCCACATAATTTTGTGTTATTTTCTTTTTACATGTTAAGTTATTATCATCAGATGGAGGGGAAATTAAACATTCTGAATGTGTTAAAAGCCTTGGTCTTCTTGACTCCTATTACCAACTGCTAACTATTGCTAAACTCATCCATTTTTGGAACATGAACAACCTTGATAATATCAGATGAAGGCAAAATAAAAATAGAGCTTTGGCAAATCCTGTGAATTGAATTCCGGTATCTCGGAACACCGTGTAAAGCTCTTGACTGGCTTTGCAAATGCAACTCACTATATTAATACTGAAGCTAGCTCATTTCCTAACTTTGCTAAGAGCAGCCAGAGCTATAGTCATGCTGCAATAGTGAGGAACTAAATAAAATCCAGGCTATGAATATAACTGTGATTTGTTTTTTCCTGGGAAAGGTTTTGCGAAAATTATTCCTAAAAAACTTTATATCTAGTCGTCCTTTCCTTTGGGGGCACATTATCTATGATGTTTCCTCCTTTTTCTGAGAGTAGGCAGTAAAAGCCATCTTTTCCATCACCTTAATTATTTGGCTTTTAAGATGACCAGAACTAAAAAGCATTTCTTTCTTTATGCAGTCCTTATTTTAACATACGGTCCTGCACAGAGCACTTGGATTTCATCACCACTCAGACACACGGCAATAAAGATGCTTAATGAGCAGCAAGCCCACTTTTTGCTTGCCTGGGTCATGTTTACATGACATGATGCCTTGGGAAGAGCTCCCTGGAGCACATATTCTGACATATTAACATGTGAAAACCAGGGACCATCAGAAACACCAGCGACAACACCAGGGACAGGCAGATGTAGATTTATATCTAAAGAAGGGTAATTTGTGCTGATGGGGGTACAATAAAAACAATTCCAGTATGTATTAGGTAAAATCCTCTACTTTCCAAAATTGCATCAGCTCTAGAGAATCACATACAGTTTAGGTACTTTACTAATAGCATTTATTTGGAGGAGCCAAATAAATAGCCAAATAGAGACTATATAAGTCTCTTTGCTGCAAGGTGAGAAAAGATAATTGATAATTTTAAAAAGCATGGAATGCTTTAAGAACCACCAAATACCCTGAATTAATTCAATTTCAGATAAAAAAAAAAATAAAGCCTCCAATGTCAGGTGATTTCACTGCAGTCACAAATATCTGGAAGTTGTGTTATTATTTAATGCTTTTTTCTGTTCATAAGCCTCTTAGAACAGAAGCACATTCTCTAGAGAACATTGGCTTACTGTGTACCTAAAGAAATTAAGCTACAGTTCAATTATGGTAAATATATTCCATTTTCCCCCAGGAATGGGCAGGTGAAAGGGCTTAAGTTCAAATGGAAATTAGATTAATAATAAGAAGAAAGTTCTTTAACCCCTAACTTATATAATGTGGTCCTTGGGCAGCTTTTTGAGAGCATTCACAGCCAGTGTAGAAAACAAAGCACATGGAGCATATACCTCAATTTCTGTGATGGGTTTTAAATCCATTTTCAAATCCTATCAGTCAACAATCATCTTTCACTTGGTAGCCATGTGTTCTCTCAAGTCCTTTAAATAATATTTAAAAGCTAATGTAAGCAACATGCATCATTTACATCCTATACCACTACCCAAAGCACAATACAACTCAGCAATAGATGTCTTTTCACTGGAGAACTTAGAGTGCTTTGGCTACAGCCTTTACTTTCCCTCTGCCAAATCAATTTCACCATAATTTTGATGAAGTTTCCAGAAAGGAGTGGTTTTGCTGTTTTGGGCCATTTCATCCTATATGGTCTAACAGAAACATTTTTTTTCCCATTTCTTTTAAAGCTCCACAACATGTTGAATATTACACTAGGGATATTTTTGCTGTTGCTGGTTTTGCCTTGGACAGCATTGCAATTTAGTGCTCCATTAAAATGATGAGGCCACACTTCTGGAAAGGACATTCACATCCCTAAATGCACACCACTGAGGGGCCCTATTGGAGCCAGTGAGCACCAGTCCACACCAACTGGGGAAAGCAAGCCTTAAAACCTCTACAAGGAGGGAGTTTGCTGAAACCAAGATGCATAAATGCCAATCTGTTGGTAATAAGCAGAATCGGAAACTGGAGATCTGGATGGCTTGGCTGGCTGATTTAAAATCAAGACTAAACCAGAGGCTGTCTAAGAACAAGGCCACCTGCTTCACAGACAGAGTGTGGTACATCAAAAAGCAATTAAATCAGAGGCCTGAGCATTTGTTTTTGTTTGAATTGCACTCAGTACCAGCCATCGACCAATAACAGCATTTAAACAGCAAGCAAGCAGTGTCACTGTTGGGCAAGAAACTGAACCAGCAGAGATTAGGAAATACACTGCAGTGGGAAGGCAGCTAAGCACAGGCATCAGTTATTTAGGGATTCAGTCGTGCCTGCTGCCCACAACAACAACAACAACTCTCTCTGCTGTATTTTCAGAAATGAGCTTTCTGCCAACGGTAACGCGGCAGCTGCAAACTCCACTGAAGATTTCAGCTTCATTGCTACAGGGTTCCTCCAAGCCCTGCTAAGCACTGACCTTGAAAGGACTGACTTATGGCTCTGGGACAGAGTGTGCAGCATCCTCACTTCCCTGGAACCAGAGCCTTTGGATGTGGCAAGCTCCATTCAAGCTCCTGAACATGTTGAACATTACACTGACAAGCTCACAAGCACCACCCCTGCTATTCCATCTCCTTCCAGCTCAGATATTCCTGCAGGCCACACACAGTGACATAGAATTTCTTACAGTTTGTGCTGCCATCCTACAAACCCACAAAAAGCCTCTTGCTCCAGCACATGGCAACACATTCCCTGTCTCATCCTGCTCTTGGAGTTAATCAGGACTACAGTGTGGTTCCACAAGAAAGAAGCCTTCATTGTTTAGCTAAGAAACACATATACACAGATATATATATATATTTTATCCATATATCTGTAACTATTGCATCACTTTCACCTCCAGGGAATGCATAAATTAGTAATGCTTTTATAATGTATAGCTGGATTGCAATGTATAATCTGATAAAGGATCTTACAATGATTATCATACCAAAACGTTATAGACAAGAGACTCTGGGGCATATAAAAGGCATAGTCAAGCTCTTATGGGTGAGCTCCTGTTTAATGCCCCATGACAGATCCCAAATAATACATGGACCCCTGCAACCATGGGCAGCAAAAGAGCAAAACCTTTTGATTGGCACAGGGATCCGCTGCTGCTCAAGGAACTCCCTGCTCATGCTGGTAATTTCCTCTGCCATGTTCCCTGTGATTGATTTTCACAAGTAGGAGTAAAACAGAGTCATGCAAGCTGGGACACTGCCTAGAAAATAAATCTTTGAATTCACCTGACAAAATGAGTCAAACAGCAATATCATCAGGACCAGGATATAGCTCAGTTCACCTTGCCAAAGAGCAGGAGCATCTACTCAGGAATCTCACTCTTAAAGAAAAGCAGTTACTGCTGACAAAATGTGGTTTTAGTGGCAAATAGTGCCAGGCTGGGAGTGCTGGTACAGTCTAATGGCATAAGTTAATGCTGTATCAACTTAAACCCCTCAAGGTTCTGGAACAATAGATCTGAGTGACAGAAAAGTCTTCTTTGTGATCTATTGAAATCAAATGAAAGGGAAAAGGAAAGGCAAATAGGTTACAAATACGTCTGAAAGGAAATTTAATGGGTGAAATTCACTGTACCTTTTCCTTTCACCACTTCCTGACAGTTTATTGCTCACATCTTGCTCAGGGCTACCTTTTGCCCATTCCTAAATGGCCCTGGTCCTTCTGAACAAGCTCTTTCTAGCTACCACTTCCCTGTACTTTGCTATTTTAATGAAGAACCTTCTTAGTTATCACAAGGCTACTTTCCATTTAAAATCAAACTGGCTGGCTAGTCAATGTTTAGCAGTAGCAGAACAACTGTAAAGAGAAAGTTGTTCTCCTGAATTCTGTGGTCCACTCTTAGTTTTTACTAAGCAGTGATAATTTGTACTGCTCTCCTTCACAGTACCCAGAGACAAACAAAACCCCTCTAAGATCATCTCCTGATGTTCAAGTATAGAAAGTTTGCTGATAGTAAATAGTGAGACTTAATGGAGAATGGATGAAAAATATCCCAGTGGGCATCTAGACATGACACTTAATTTGCAGCTCAGTGTTATTGCAGCAATTGCCATTACAATGAGACTTATAAATGTATTTACAAGTAAACATGTTCCAAACCATTGCAATACACAGTGCTGTTGGGGTAACACAGCATAGAAAGAAATCCAAAAATCAAAGCCAATTTGCCACGCACCTAAAAAGCCATAAAACAATAATTATGCCAAAATTAACAATGCAATTATGTTCTATTAATGCAATGCCCTTCTCTCTTCCTTTGGACGTACAAATCTATTACAATCTCACAGCATCTCTATTTTCATCCATTGCTGCTCCACACATTGCAAAGGAGTGCACATTTTGTACACACTAAGCGTGCATCAGGATGCTTTTCTGCAAGAGGTATTTAGGGGGAGAACAGAGACAGCCAGAGGGGCAGCTGCCTCTGCACCAATTTCATACACTCTGGGTGGAATTCCTACAGGAGAGACTGCCCTACCTCTTGCTAGAGCTGAGAAATGCCATCTGATGGAAAGGATGAGAAACAGGAAGTGTGGGGAGGCGTTAAATGGTTTTTTGGATTTTGTTCCACATCCAGGTGAATCCTTGAAAATATGGCAGCTGTAAAAGCCAAAGACAGAGTTTTTTCCAGACAATTCATTTTCAAATCTGTCTTCATTTTTTTCTAAAAGAATGTAAATTTCACCAAAAAAATTCACATGCATCCAGAAGGAATAATCCAAAGTTACAAAGAGGGTAAAGAGTCAGATGATGAGCATTTTTTATGAGAATTAATGCCACATAAAAGAGCTGCAGAAGCAATCCAAGCCCCAATTTCTGACTTGCAAACCTTCAACTCAAATCTTCCTCCTCCTTCCAACATAAAAAGTACTAGTGACACATGGAGCTCTTTTACTGACAGATTTGCAGCCTTTCTCTCAAACAGGGAAATCTGAACGACACCAAAATATGGTTCAAGAGGTTTGGAACAGAGAAAGCTGCTATAAAGGTCCATATCCATGAATCCCTATATGTCATTCCTGGAATCAACTGGTGAGTGGGATCAGTGTGTGCAGATTTTGACTATCCTAACAAGGCAGAGACCAGGCTGGCAGGCTGAGCCTCAACTCTTGAACTCATGATCCCCCAGGCTCACAGAGCAGCCAAGCTGCTACTGACAGGCAGGTGAATGTGAAACATGCTTTTCTACTTGTGGGTTTATGTATTTCAGTATAGTTACTCTCTGCCTTTCAATCTTCATTTTCTCCATCTGATCAGGGCTCTCTTTGCTAATACAGGCACCCTCTCTTTGACTTCCAATGGAATAATGTTCAGTAATAACCTACAAAGCAAGGCTTACAAAGTGATCACTTTGACTATACAATCTCCAACATCAGAACTTACAACAATTTCCTCTCCCCATTCCCTTTCTTCTCACTACAGAAGTCCAAATGTACATGCTTTACAAAGAGAGATTCACCTGCAGAATTACCAGGGAAGAAATTCTCAGGGGAGAGTTTTCTCCAACATCTGAGACTCACTACATCCCAACCTCTGCAAGATCTCATTTCTGCTGCTGTCACAAGAGTTATACAAGTGGCATCCCTTTATTTTTTTTTTGACTCTTTGCTTGCCCAAAGAAGATCTGAAGTAATGCAGTAACCCAATATCCTAAATCCATGTTTATGCCATGCTGATATCACATGGAAGCACTGCCTCCTGCAAAGCACTTAAAGATTCAACCCAAATGGAGAGTGTGGGGATCTTCAGTGAGGACCAACAGCTTCTGTATTTTATTTGCATCCAAAGCACATACACCATCTTTTGTGTTGAAAATAAAAGTTTTTCCTTCCACTCACTGAATGGATCACAACAAATCACCTGTAAACCTCTACAGCCAGCAGGTGCAAATGTCCTTTCTCTCCCATTGAGCTCTATCTGTGGGCCATGAAAGTACAACCTGTTCTCCCCCCTGTCTCTCACAAATCTTGACAATAAAGCGCTACCAGCTGCTTCAGAACAAACACCAACAGCATTCCTTTTCCCTTAGACAAATGTAACTTTTACACCATATATAGTGCTTTCCCACTTTTTTTTAACCCTACAGTCATCTCTCTGCATAAAAGACTCTCAAATGTGACATGGGTAATGTTGAAGAGAAGTATCTATCACCACTTGCCAGGGATAAGGCACTGAAGACAAGAGACTAAGGGCCTGACAGCATCACCAATCTAGCTACACTTAGGTTAAAGAAAATAACCCCAACCAACCAGCAGAAATCCCTTCCCAGATCAGATCCTCTCCATCTCAAGGGTTGTGTCTACCACAGGTGCCCACACACACACCCTCAGAAGCCAAAGTTTTCTGTCTTTCCCCTTCTGTCACTGCTTCCTGGATTCAAGTCAGCACCACCCAGCAGCTCCCCACAGCCACTCTGGCTCCAGGGCAGGCAGCAGCCAGCACTTGGCATCACATCCTGCAGCTCTTTGCACATCCTGACAATAAAAGGGGAAGAATGAATCAGCTGTTTTAGGGCTATAGCATATCTTGGCCATTAGCAGGAAAAAAACCTACAGGAGACAGTGCTGATTAATGCATTCCTCTCCATTCTGCTTCTCAGCTAAGCTTGTAAAGGCTTGTCTGTCAACTCCTGCTCTTCCCAGCATCCATGGGGTTTCCGATGATATAATTATCAAAATAAATTCAAACAATGTTTTCTTGCTCTTCAACATCAACTATATTTGTAGAGGACATTACAGCTCAGGGAAAAGGGAAAACAATAATAAATCTGCAACAGCGAGGATAGCAAATAACTGCATTCTCATAAGCACTAAAGAGTTTTATTTGCCATACTAAGGATGAGATAAAGTTGTACCAGAGGTATTCAAAGGAGCTTGAAATTAGGGAGAGCAAAATATTTCTCGTCTTTCTCTCAAAAAGTAAAAAGGTGCCTCTGATTTTAAGGGATTGAAGTGGATGGCAGCATGACTGCTGCTCAGCCAGCCCCAGCCCTGATATGGAAAGCACTGAAATACCCATTTATTTCCCTTCCAGCTGCATCACCTGGGAGCTGGAAGCGTGTCACACGCTGTGATCTCTCCTTGCTTGCTTCCAGCACGGCTGAGGCTGGTGGCAGAGGGGATTAGGCTCTGAGCTCCACTGGCTCCAAGTGTGTCATTAGGATGACTCACACTGAGGAGGAACTGTGGTTTTTGGTGACTCACATGATGGCTAGTTTGGAGCTTAAGCCCTGTGTTCAATCCTTAGCCTGCAATCCCTTCAATAATCTTCTAATATGAAGTTTAGTTCCTATACAGGCCAGCAGAGCTCCCTTCACTGAAATTAATTGGAAATGGCTTGTGAAAAGCCACTCACATTAATCACCATGAACAGTAAAAAGGAAGTATACTTCTTGGGGTGGGCTTTTTTTTTTTCATTTTATCTTTCTAAAGCATTCCAGAAGGCCTGCTAACCAAAGTCAGCACAGTAGAGTCAGAACCAGCAAAGGCTTTTCAGAAATCTTTGTAAGCACACAGCATCCCTGCATCACCAGAGGTAACAAAGGGCCCAATTTAGGCTCAGGCAGACAACAGCCCTTAAATGCAACATATCCACTCATCCCCCAGCCCCACCTTCCTCTGTCCTGAAGACACAGCCAGATGGCTTAAAAAATGTGTGGAATATGACATTTTAATTATAGATCACCTGCAGTTCGATGAGGAGAGGCCTCTCTGAAGAATAAGGGAGAACAATTAAAGAAAAAAGGATTGGCTGATTTCTGATTCTCCATCTCCTCAGATGGCACGGGGGAAACAGGAGCAGGGAACAGAGCAGATGACAGGCCAATTAAAGTTGTTCTTCTGGCCTGGGTGATGCTGGCACCCAGCCCAGATCTCATTCTCCTGGCATCTCCTTTGTGTCCTATGGCATCTTCCATCTGAGGAAAAGCATCTCCTGCAGCCCCACTGAGCCAGCTCAGGGCTCCAGCTGGCACTTACATCTAAAGTTTTGGCACTTCCTTCAGCAACTTGCTGGGCTCCACCTCATGCTCCACCATGACCAAGGAAATGATTTGGGTGCAAAGGAAGTGGCTTGAGAAGGGCATGCTATGGCTGATCCAGAACCATCCCCAATGCACCAGCACAGCTGGTGAGATTTTGGAGCCCCCCAGGGTCACAGCTGACCTTACAAGAGCAGCTGTCCGTCCCCCAGGGGCTGTGAAACCACATCAGATTAAATGTCTGAGCTTTGCAATCGAACTTTGCTGTCCACTTGTAGTTCAAGTGGAATTATCTCAGTATTCCAATCCATAGGTTTTCTGGCATTACCAGTAAATGGTTTCATTCCTTGCCTGGCAGTTATTTCAGCTCTGAATTGCTCCCGATCACTCGGCTTCGTTCCATCAATAACAACCTAATAAACGGACTTGAATCTTGCAGTAATGGATACTAATGGCAGCCTACTCTGGAGTAGCCTTTAATTAAAGCAATTTAGGCTCAGTTCTGGTCACAGCCCAATGCTAGCCCGCACCACTGAGGTTTTCTGCTTGGGCTCCTGTAGCCCAGGCTTTTGGAGCAAGCCATGCAAGCAAAAAGAAACTGAATTTGTGGATTGAAGTGGGAAATTGTCACGGACGTTTTTTATGAAAAATCCTTTGCCAGGATCTTTTCTCCTGAGAAACTGAGAAGTTTCAGCTTCTCCATGTTTTGCTACTTTGGAATGTGATTTGGAGAATTGTTTACCCAGCATGTGAAATTGTTTTTACTTGATGACCAATGACAGCCACCTGTGTTGAGGCTGTGAGCAGTCACAAGATTTTATTTCCATTCCTTTCTATTCCTTGCTAGCCTTCTGATAAAATCCTTTCTTCTATACTTTTACTGTAGTTTTAATATATCATTTTTTCAAATAAAATATATATCATAAAATAATAAATCAGCCTTCTGAAACATGGAGTCAAGATTCTCATCTCTTCCCTCGTCCTGGCACCCCTGTGAACACCACCACAGGAAACTACTCCCAAAGGTGTCTGAAAGAGTTCTTCAGCCCTCAGCAGCAAATATGCCCCACAGTTGTGGTTTTCTTCATATAAATGGCTTGTTTTAAACAAATCATTAATTTATTTTTGTTTTCAGTGAAGTTGGGGGATCAGAAAATAAAACAGATAACTAATACAGACACCAGTCCAGATTTAAGAAAGAGTTCAACAGAACAAAATGTTGCTGTTCCCTGAACATTTCCCAGATTTCACCCATTCCTTTAGAGAGCTGGTGTTTTAGAACACCTCTGATTTCAATCAGACTCAAGAATTAAATATTTCCATTTCTTCTGTCCCCTTCTCAAGAGTTTTCATGCAACAATGTCACAGTTTATCACTGTGCTCTTTTAAGGCCCAAGGTTTTTTTTTTTCTCTCTCATCTTCAAAGTGATTAATTTCTCTTTTTCTACCAGACCTTTAATGAGTGTGACACAGAAAATGAAGAGTGCAGATTGCCATGGTGGTCTGGGCAGCCTTCAGCAGCCCAAACAAGCGACTGCTCTGCAGCAAATCCAGCTCTGCCAGGACAAATGTTCCACAAACCTGGGGGAAGGCAGATGCTGCCATTTCATTTCTGTCTCCTATAAATGAGCCTTGTCATTAAACCCAGGAAGAAAACAAGGACTGGTACAATGTAAAAAGATGAAAAGGCATGGAGTATTTTGGGGAAAGCCATTTACAATTAAATTGGTGCTGCTGTAGATGTAAAGTCTCAGGCTAAAGCAAAACTACAGTCAGGTTAAGATGATACAGAGAAAAACCTCAATGCTTTCCTTGAGGAAAAATTTTCCATATACCAAAATTTTCTCCACTGATGCCATACTTAACCAATGTCAGGTTAAGTGATCAGACTGCAGAACATTCAACCAATTAACTCCCCTGAAGCATTTCCTAGCCAGAGAAATGCAGTGCTGAGCTGTAATAGCAGCAATCACATTTTTTAACTGATAATTGAATTAATTACTGTAGACATTTAAATTTCCTTGCATAAGATAAGCACAGAAATGTTAACATCCAGATATTTCTATCAAAGGCAAGTGCTAATTTTTTTCAACTCAATATTCCCATGGCAACTTTGTTACTGCCAACAAGGAATATGAGACAATGACACACATCAAGTGGGTAAGATAAGAGGGAAACAGGGAATATACAAATGCCTGCAACTTCTTAATTCAGAGAACACCAGAAAATAAAAGTTAGGCCCTCACAGTGTTGAAAAGGTGTGCTGGGTACCCCTTTGCATCCACTGACATACTCTGGAAAAGGTTCCTCAGAGGTTATGGAATAATCCCTTCTATTAGATTTCAAAATTGGAGAAGACAGCCATCTCTCAGGAATGGCCTAGGAGCAGGGTAATCTCACTTGACACCAGCATACAGGCAAGACAATGCATCTCCTCAATTTCTGGATGTGAAATTACTTGCACCTCTTGCCCTCTTGTTATTCCCTCTTTCAGAGTCCTGCCTGTGCCTAGACTCAGAAATGGAAAAATAAAATCAGGAGTAACTCGGTGCATTACACAACCTTCTTCTTCACTTGCAAGAACATTTCAGGAAATTTCAGAAACTACATTATTCATAGGTATTTCCATAATTTTCCTTTTCCTCTTGTATTTATCTTTCTCCCAGTTTTCTACTCCAAGACATTACCAACAGTCAGTGACTTCTGTGTCAGCAAAAGTCTTCTGATCTTCTATCTGATAACCAAATTTTCCCACATTACTATAAACCTTTTACCTAGAGACTCAAGCATGATTATTGCATGCTGTAAACTCAAGGTATTTCAGCAACAAAATTGTTAAAGCAATTAATTGTCTGGGGATAGATGCACATATCTACTTTGAAATTTTTTGTACTTTAGCAAGTATATATGTAGGAAAGGTGACTGAAACTGAAGCATTTATTCTGTCTTGAGCCATTTGCTTATGTCACTATATAAAACAGGTAATTTTTGCAGCAGTGAAAGCAGTTTTTTATTTTTATGATTAAAGAATGACAAGCCAACCGCAGATGAAGTTTAGATATGTCCTTCAAGAACCTTGGAAGAAAATTAGAATTATGTCTGAAATTTGGGAAGATTTGCACACTGTATGAGGACAGCTTTCCCTGAATTCTGACTAAAGAGACAAACCCATACAGGCTGCAGGAAACAAAGTGGTAGAAGCCATACAGAATGAACTGTACCCAAAAGATGACTGCTTCCTCCTCTAATACAGTAAAAGTGAAGAAATAACACTTCCCTTTGATGAGGTTCCACATGGTGAGGGGGTCCAGCCAGCACAGACACCCAAGGTTACTGCATTATTACTACAGAAGCTAAATAAAATTTTGGCTTTTTCCCATCCCTGCAAATTTGCCATCAACAGAGCTACACCATCATCTGGGCCCACCAGGCATCTTTCACTATCTTCTTACACAAGGAACAACAAGGCCGAAGAACCTGACATTTCCACATCTTCTAAGGACACATTCAACCTGGCTGGGAACATCCTTACAGTCACAAAGCCATTCAGAAGAGCCAAGGACTCAATTCCCAGCCTCAGCTCCCAGATTTGAGGGTGCCAGTCAAGATCTACAGGGCACCTGGGGGTGAGTTCTCTGCTGAAGCAGAGGAGACGCACTGGAGTTAAGCCAATAAAACCAAGGACAGAGAGCACAGACACAACAGAGCCTGAAAATGTAACTAAATCTGAGTCCTACCTTATTGCAGTTGAGAGAGCCACCGTGCACAGAGTGACACTGCCCAGTTTCAGAAGGCTTCAGGCACCTGCCCACACAGAGAAACACCTCACTACTTCAGCAGGCTGCAAGCAGCTGCCCTTCTCGTTGTTCAGCCCAGCCTTTTATCCCCTCCTGTTGATGCAGTGCACCTGTGTGCCCTCTGTTCCCTTTGGTGGTTGGTCAGTGCCCCTGGGCACTCCATGGCTCATTGTTACCTTCAATGGCATTCACCTGTCCTGCACAGCTGTGCCCATGGGGATGAGCCCAAATCACCCCAAACTGTGCCTGAACACAGCCCCACTCCCAATCACCCCAAACTGTGCCTGAACACAGCCCCACTCCCAATCACCCCAAACTGTGTGCCTGCACCAATACTGCTCCAGAGCAGCATCCCAGAGCACCTTTTTCAGCATCCATCCTGTCTGAGGAAGCCAAGGGTTTTTTTTTCAAAAAGGTTTCACTGTCTGGTTCTGTAGTGCTGATACTGAGAAAATAACAATTTTACCAAAGTATTTCCCTATTTTCACTTCACAAAGTGGGTTGAATGCTCAGGATAGACCATAAAGAGTTAAAACCACTGAGGCTGGAGCAGTTTTCTATCCAGTAAGACTGCTAGCTGCTGTTGCTTTGCCAGGCATCTTTAGTGCAGTACTGAGCACTTCCCAGCTTCTTCTGTCAAAGTCAGAGGAGGGGAGGGGAAAATCCAGCATCAAACCATACTGATGCAAATTCAATTGCACTTGTAATAATAGCTGTCATCCTTATCACTTTCCCTGAGAATGTTTTCTGGGTATCCTGCTTTTCTCCTATCCTGACAAAAAAAAAATATATTTGAATTCTTTTCTCATAGTTTATTCAGTGTTTTGAATTCTGATATGAAGAGACCATTATGCACCATTTTTATGGAGATAATGGGAGTAGTTCCAGCAGTGGGCAGCTTCCCTGTGATGGTTTTATATTAATGCATTGGTCAACAAAGGGAGTAATTCCTTATTGTGAAATAGTCTATTCAATAACATTATGAAATTTCACAGTCCTGATGAAAACCCAGCCAAATATTTTTTATACTTAAAAATACCCAGAAAAGTTACTAAAAATCTACAGAAGTATTTATCCCCCATTCCCCAAAACATTTAATGCTGTTTACTTGTTGACCTTCCCCACTCCATGCAGTTAAATGTCATGGCATTTCCAGATGTGAAAGCTCTCCTTTGCAGTATCCCAGCACATTCAGAAATTAAAATTTATGCCAGGGAAAAATTCCCATTTATCTGTAATATTGCAGTCCATTGAGAATCTAAGTACCTTATATTTTAAAGTAGGATGCTTTATGATCCAGGTCCTCCCCAGGCTGCTGGCAGAACAGCACCCAGCATGATACTTCAGAGATTTTTGGGCATTGTGTCTGTGAGAGGGTGATTTTTGGGCATTGTGTCTTCAGGGTCTTTCTCCAGACCTTCCCTGCTAACAAGCAGGGGAAATTTTAACAGAGAACAGAACACACAAGGGTTGCAGAAACAAGAGATTATCAATCCCCTCTCCCTGTCACATGCCCACATTCTTATTCCTATACATTGATGTAAAAATCTCCAACTGCTTTGTTTTATTCAACATTTTGATTTTTTTTTTCTATGGCTTGGAGATGTGTACCCAAAATGGAATACTTCATGCACGTCTCTTAAGGGCTTTCATGATCAGGAATTCAAAAGGAAAATGTGAACAGAAACAGGGGAAAGCACTCTTGGAGGCAACAATTCCAGTGTTACAGACTAGCTGATGCTAACACTGACAGCAGTTTACACATCATCCACCAGGACAAAATTTGCAATGTTTCTCAGAATTCTGCTCTAATTTCAGTGCTTGTTCTGCTGCACCAGCAACACCCAACAGTTTCTGATACCAACAGAAGAGGGTGTCTATCCTCTGTGCTTTGCAAAAATCAACAAAACACTGAGTGATCATCTGAATTGCCTTGCTGCTTTATCTTACAGTTTTGCTGAAGAAGGAAAGTTTAAAGACAGAAGGAAATAAGCAGATATATCTTGCCTATTTTTGCATTGTGTAACCTTTTATAATGCAAGACTTAAATAGGCCAAATTAGAATTAAAATATCCTATGTGTAAGACTGATTTTGCTAATAACTTCAAGATTACTTTAATCACTTTGACATCCTCTATAATAGATTTCAGTCTTGCATTTATATATTTATCTGGTTTGCACTTAAGCAGACCTTATTCCTAAGGAAAACCCTTCCATTTGAATCATTTTACATTCCTCCTTTTTAAAAAAACCCACACCACCTTTAACATTTAGATTATCTACACTGTAAAATAAAAATTCAAATTACCATCACAAAATTTAATGGGATCAGGTCGTTTAAATTCACTAAAAAACTAAGGTCATACTGCTCAGCCAATAAAGGTTTAAAGTGGGAACATTAAAAAAAAGAAAATGGGCAGTAAAACATTCTGAGAAACATAGATTGTTTTTCTTTTTTCTTACTTAAAAGATAGAGATGGTGTAGGACACATGGGAAAGGAGCTAAGCATGGGAATAACTCCAAGAAATCCCCACTGGCTTCAGCAGAAGGAAATTACAGTAATGTGGAATGGAAAAAAAACACTTCTTCAATACTTTAGTGTGGTATTTTCTGGGTCCCCCATCGTAGGGAGGAAACGATGAATCTGACTCCACATTCTTAGAAGGCTAATTTATTATTTTATATTATATTAAAGAATACTAAACTATACTAAAGGATAGAGAAAGGATGCAGACAGAAGGCTAAAAGATAATACCAAAAAACTTGTGACTCTCTTCGGAGTCTGACACAGCTGGGCCGTGATTGTTTATTCAACATTTGAATTGTTTTTACTTAATGACCAATCTCCAAACCACATTCCAAAGCAGCAAAACACAGGAGAAGCAAATGAGATAATATTGTTTTCCTTTTCCCCTGAGGCTTCTCAGCTTGCCAGGACAGAAATCCTGGGCAAAGAGGATTTTTCACTAAGTATGATGGTGACACTTTGGAGCTGCCTTTATCTCCAGACTTCCCTTTGAGCTAAGACTAAGAAAAGAACAGACATAGAACAGGGAAAATGAAAACAAGGAAAAAGTCTGCTCTCCCACTAAACAACAATCCCTCCTAAATAACTCAGTCAAGGACAACACCTCCTGAGGTATTTCTCACGTAGAAATGCTGATTTTGTACCCTGAGACACCCAGAAACTCTGAACATCCAAGGAGGACCATCCTCAGCACTGCACCTCTGGATCTTCACTCCTGCAGCAGCCTGAGACATCACCAGCTGCTGTCCCATCACTCTTGGGCTAAGCCCAGCATCCCCAACCCCCTCAAGGTCAGGACATCAAGGAGTGCATTTGATATTCCTGTTTTAATAACACTGAAGAGAGCACTGAGGTCTCCCTGGGTCGGGCTTCAATTCAAAGCTGTCAGTTCTCTGCCAGCACTTACAGCAGAGCAGCATCACATTGCTTGTAAATGATGAAAGATTGCCTAATTCTTCCCTAGTTTGCTCCCATACATCTGCAGAATGCAGTGTGTGGGTGACAAGTGACAAAGAATCAAAATGTTTTAAAGTAATAGTTCATCCTGCAGGAAACCAGAGCCTCACCTGCTTGTCTTGCTGGCTCAGGGAAGATGCTCCAGAGAACAGAAATAAATCAGAATTGTCAACATCCTTAGCGAGCAACATGCCTTAGAACAACAATAATATTGTCACAACCCTTGCCCAAATAGCTGCAGTTGTTCCTTCAGGAAGATACTAAAGTGCTCATTCAGTTTCAAGCATATTTTATTAATGAGTTATTCCACAGAAGAACAGGATAACATCTCCTTCCTGCTCTTTTGATGGAAGAGCCAGCAAGCTACTCTGCAAAGCAGCCCCAGTCAATACATTTCCACCTTTCCATGGGGTTTTTCATGTGTCATGTCAGGTGATAAATATCTGTCTCCACTGAGCCAGATACTTCAAGGAGACTGTTTGATATTTGCTTTGAAAAATGAATGACAACACATCAGTTGTACCTGAACTGAAGAACACAACTATGCAGACAGAGCAGATTGTTTTCAAAGATATAACACTAAAAACTGCCAAGCTTGTATTTCCTGGGGGGAGGGGGAAAAAGCTTTCTCAGTTTCTAATTATGTCAGGTCATTTTCAGATGGAAATAATTTTGTCTAATGGGGTAGACTGTAAAGAAATAAAATGAGTGGAATTTTTCAGATGACAATATCCATTTTCCTATGCACAAAATAACCATCAAAAACGTTGGCAAATCAAGAACACTAGCAAAAGAATTCCAAAAAACCCCTTAGTAGCCAGAGTACATCTGTGTAGAGTAACAGTAAAATTGATGGAATACTTCTCACACAGTCTCCACGTTCTTGTAAAATAGTGAATTCTTTGGATACTCTGATTAATGCATGAAGAAGAAGCTGAAGAATTGACAACAATAATTTTTAAAGGGAATGGAGGGAAAGGGAAGGGAGTATTCCTTCAAATTTAAAAATAAATTTATCCTGAGCTATGTTCATTTCCCACATAAATTTTCTTGGGTCACAGTACAATCAACTCTCAAAAATCTTGAATGCAAGAAATCTGATTAATTTCAAACTAATGTCAATTAAAAAGAAATAGATGAACAATCTAAACTACCAAACTGGGGCAGGACAAAGCTACACCTGCCAACCAACTCAAATACAGTCCCACTTTTACTCCTGCCAGGATTTCAAATTCCCTTTTGGCTTAAGCAGGGCTTAGGAGCTCCTATTGGTTTCACTGTCATCCTTGAGCTAACCTGCAAATGTGAAGCTGGACCATTATCCCTTCAGCTCCCCAGTAATGACCCCTATCTGCTTAGCATCACCACAACCCACAGAATGCACCACAGGTAAAACCCAGGCTGTTTATTCTGCTTTTTAACGTGGCTTCGCCTGATTGTTCAATTTCAGTGCTTCACTGGCTGCCTAATTGCATTACCAAGGCTGTCAATAATCACAGCACCACTAAATACAGTCAAGCATTTCTTGAAAACACTCTTCATAACTTAGAACTAATTGACTTGGTGAAATAAAATAATCTAAAATTTTCACCAAGCTCATCTTTAGACTACTGTTTTTCTGTAGTACCCAACACCTTGTGTGCCTTCAAACCATTCATGTGTTCTGCAGATAAATTACAATGCTGGGAATGCCAGTAGCTTGGTCTCAGTCAGACTATACCAAGAGCAGCCTGAAGAGCTGTGCACTTTTTCATTAAAAAGTTTGCGTGCTTGTTTAAGAAATTAGCAGCACTAATTAAATCAATATTTTACTGATCCTTCCCCACAGACTTCCTATTCTTATTCAAGCATTCAGGCTGGGTTTCTGCTACAGTTGCAGGCTGCACTGGGTGGATCTGCACAGATCCCTCAGACAAATTCATGCTTCCATTTGCAGGAGTAATGAGCGTCTTTGTTAGACAGACTGACAATAAAATGAAATACTGACAGGAATTCAAACAGCAGCACTTTATCCTTAAATACTTCTGTTTATTAGGGACTGGTGCAGAGAGTGCCCTGAACTCCGAGACAGCAAAATCCACATGTGGTGTAATCAGCCTGGGACCAGGAAAAAGACATAACCACATCATGCAGTCATCTTGTGCACACTAATTAGATCTGCTGAGACTGATTGGATTTGGGGCACTGCAGCCAAAACCAGACATGAGGCTCCCAGACTGGAGCTGCTGAGGGATGCAGTGGCAGCGCCTCTTGTCCTGGACAACTAAAACTTAGGATGCCACATTAAAAGTGAAGTAGGTATTTAGCTCGTTACCTTAATCAACAAAAGGCAACCAGACCAGGGAATTCAGACTGTGGAAGAGGTAAAGCTGAAGGAGGTAAAGCTGAAGGTGGTATCTGCTGTTCCCATCCCTCACCTTCTCAAAACAGCTTCATTTATGGCAGGGAAAGATGCTTCAGACAGAACTGAATAACTACATCAAGGAAGGAATAAAGGAACCAATAAAAAACATCTACTAATAGAAACCATTAGTCAACAGAAGTGGAATGAAGTTACATAAGTTATGTCTTGCAGAGATAACAAAGGCACAGAGTCATACTGAGATGGGTGGTGTACAGAAAAAGAGGGGGGGAAAGGTTCTTCAGCTGCATATTTTGGCAAGACAGACATCAAAGAAAAAAAATATTCCTTCTCCCTATTAAACATAGGATAAACCGCATTGTGAAAATAAGACAAATAATTTGCTTCAAATATCAACAGGAACACTATGTTGATCTCAGGAGGAAAAAAGAAGGTGAAATAAGAATGGAAATAGAGGACAAAGGAAGAGAGGATATTTTTATAATTGAAGAATGGAAAAAAAATGCAAAGGAAATTAAATCCAAGAACCTAGGCATAAAACTACATTAAATCCAAGAATCTAGGCATAAAAGATCCAGCCATGATTTGGCTGCCTTTTGCTTCCTTCTAAATCATCAAAATCATGGATAGCTTCATGTGTGGAGACTTACAAAGTAAGGATTTTCATTTGGGTGGGAAGAGGGTGAGGAGAATTATCTGGACAACTTCTACATGGCTGTTCAGCTGATTGCTTCAGTATGTCAGAACAGTTTTCATCCCTCAGATAAAAATCTGCAGGTTTCCATTCCAAGGAGAACCTCTTTCTGATGAACACTGGACCAAGCACTCTGTGTTTATATTCTGTCACTGGGTGCTAATATCACAAAATAATTTTCCATTGTCCATTGATAATTTTATCTTGCATAAGTCAATTAAACTGAGAAACACAAAGTAAACTGCCAAAAGTAGATGTGGAGGCCACACTAGCAAACAATTACAACTGTACTGGAAACACTGATCACTGGTTTTAGGATGAAAGTCAGATATCATGTTGCCAAGTCAGGCTGTTCTTGTTTCCTGCAAGTAAACCTGGTGAATCCTTTTTCTTGTTGTTCTTCTTTGACGGTTTTATCTTTTCTTTAACAGAAGGTGTTAAGCATTGGGCCAAAGCAAGGGTTTCTCAAATAAAAGCAGGGCACGTATTTCTACGCCAGACAACTTCCATTATAGGTCACTTCTATATAGAAGAAAAAAACAAACAAAAACACTGAAGAAAACCACGGAAGTATGAAGTTATCAATACTGTATTTGAAGACAATGTTGAGGTCTCTCTGAATTGATTGGTTACTCAGATCTTTCTTTTCTTGTTTTCCAGTTTAAGCAAAGTGAAATAGATGTGGCTGCTGGCACTCAGAGCTGCTGCCTTCCATCACCCCAGCTGAAATGCACTTAAGCAGCAGCAGGAGTGTGTACTCACACGAAATTTTACTGGCATAAGTTGGTTTTGGATGGATAGATGGTCCAGTAGTAGTAGATAAACAGGGATTTTTGCAGTCACATCAAGAAGGCAATTTTAGTAGCTGTTACACCTTTAGCATTAAGTAATTTTTTTAAGCTCTTGCAAGAGAATACTGAGGATATGAAATTTCAACGTAGATGGATGCCATAAGCAGCCATGGGTGCTTTTTGGTCTTGAACATAAATTTTTACCTAAATTCATGAAAAATGTGACTGATCTACACATTGATATTCAACTGCTCTACTTCATGTATACTTTTATTTTAATGGAGTGAAAACACACGTTTCTTCTACTCAAATATGAGATCATGACTACTGTGTGGTTTTCACTGTGAAAAATTAAACAGATTAAAGCCAAAAAGACAACTTAGGCTGTCTGAACTGCACATCTCAAGCAAGCTTTCCCTCCCCCCAGTCTGCCTAAGCAGTGGTGACAGGTTTGCCACAGTGGCATTCACAAGTGGCCTCAGGCACTACAGTTTGTGATCGCCGCAGTTGATGTGGTGGATTTAACCTGAGATGTGATAAGTTAAAATAAACAGGGTGTGATGGAACTGACAAAATGGGCATCTGGAAAAAAACACTATGATCATGGTTAAAAAAAAAAAAAATATTATCCAGTACAAGTCTTCCAAGACTGTGTTTTTCAAGAAACATGTATTGATAGATTTTAGCTTTACTGGCTAAATTAATTTACTGCTATTGAAACAGAGTTTCAATATTTAGAATTAGATTTAGCTCTGACGGGAACTCTCTGAATCCAGCCATTCCTACCGATGTTTCCTCTGTACAGTCTATAACTAAAAGTCAAAAGTATATTTTAAGTATATTTTTTTAAACAGCTGCAACTGCCTGGAAATTCCCATAACAGATAAACTCTGCTTCCTCACAGTGCAAAGTCCTTCTAATTGCAACCAGAAAAGGAAGCAGAGCCTGGCTCACTTTTACCACTCCTCTCAATGCTGCTGAGATGTTAAAACTTTGCATTGCATTGATCAGTGTGGGCAGGGGAATCACCAGAGGCTCTGCTTACATGGCCCTACCAGTTATGAAGGAACCTGCACTTGTCAGTGCAACAAGCAGGAAATCCACGTGGCACATCAGCTCTGTTTCAGCTTTAGCCACACACCGAGTTGACAGTCCCTGGGTTTTGCCCACCTTACAACTTGCATTCCCTCAAATTCCTGTTAAGACAGCAGGAGCCTCAGTCAAAGGGATCACAGGTTAGAAATAACTCACTGCCATTTCAAAATTTTCACACGAGGATCACTTGGGAAGTTCTTTTTACTGGGGCTGTCATTGCCACACTTGAGGAGTTTTGGTGGAAAAGCTGCTTCTAAAAAGCATCATCCTTACAAACCCACATGTCCCAAGTGTGGGACAATGTGTAGTGCAGGAGGGCCAGATTGGGACCAGCTGATGCCTTTTGACCTGATTTGCATTTTCCTAGCTCAAGGTGATGCTCTGTTACTCACACTGATGATTCAACAATCCTGTATATTGTGAAAACTGTGAATTCAGGAGGTCAAGGGCATGAGATCTGAGCAGAAAAAAATGAGCAAAGAAATCTATGAAAATAAAATTCAGAGATACACAGCTACAATCACAAACACTTTTCTATTTCTTTTCTTCCAGTTGGCCATGTTGTTGATTAAATAAAGCTGTGCATAAAGATCAGTTATGAAGGATGCTACAGATGAGGAGTATTAGCCCAGGAAGAGAATCTTAATAAATTGCAAATGCAATTTATTTTATATTAAAATTTAATCAGATTAATCTATTTCTAAGACTGCATGCTAACAACTTGGGCACATAGTCCCTCCCCTGATATTACTGTCACTCTCATAATGCTACTTGATTTATCTGATATTAAGCAGCAGTTGCAAGACAGACACATTGGAGTTGCAACTGTCTCTAAAATTCTTATTAAGAGAACTGTATGGTTTTTCAATTGTGTTGTAAAATTTCTATCAGACATTTTACAGCCCAAGTCTTAGAGCTAAAATACAAGCAATAGATTCTTTAGTTACTTGCTTCATCTGTTGTAATAAAGGAAGCAATAAAAACAGCAGGCACATGAACAAAGCCACTGTCTTTCAATATTTGTCTGAATTTATTTGACATCACCTCTCTAACACCAGGCTGAGTTTGGTCCTATGACCATTTAAGATAAGAGAGAAAAAGGACTTCCCACAGTGCAGGCACGTGGGGCTCTCCAGAGCTGTAGCTCCAGGCTCAGGAGGAAGGTCAGGCTGGAAAGGGACTGGGCTTCAGCACAGCCAGTGCTCAAAGGAGAGAAACTGCTGCAGGGGAAGTTTCTGCAAAAGGAAACACCGAGAAACATTTTATTTCTCAGATGCTGCCACAGAAAGGTCAGCCACATCCAGACTTTGGATCTCTCTGAAGAAAGATAAATCTTGATTTCAGGAAAAGGACACAACGGTGTTGGAATTGGCTCCCAAGCCACTGGAAACCCTCTGAGCCACATCCCACACTGCAGCAGCAGGGTTTAACCTGCCAGCACAAACGCCCAGCAGTGACAACAGGCTCCAGGCTGGAAGGAAGAGTGTGTGTCTGCTGGAATGCAGGAAACAGAAGCCTCTCTGAGTCCCTTAGAGAGAGAAAGGAACACAGGGACTGACTGGAACCTTTAGAGAAGCTGAAATGTATTAATCCACACAGACATGAAGTAAGAGTGCAAGTTTTAGTTTTAAGTGGAAATGTATCTTAAGTTCTTTAAGAGACTGTGTTAGGTAGTAAGAAGCCCTAAAGCTTACTAAAGTTCAGTGGTGATACCTCTCACAAAACTAACTTAGCTCCAGACATAATGAAACCATAGCAGAACATTGCTTGCATTTCTAGATAGAGCACATGGAACCATTTGGTGAACAGACAGAACTCTATGCACAGATTTTGTGCGAGAGCTGGCACTACTTTCACACATCGGAATTAAGCTCAGACAGTTTATGAAGAATGTTTTAGAATTGTGGTTTTAGCTGATTGGATGATTTATGAATAAAACCCCCTGTATTGGGGTGCAAAAAAAGGAAGAAGAAAAAAAGGTAGGCTTCTGCTGCCTCTGCTTGGAACAGTGGGACTTTATGCCAGAAAGCTTCTAGCAAGGATTTTAATGCTCTGAGCTCCTCACCTTTGAGACTGATGTATTCATGCAATAAACAACTTTACAGCAACCAACAACTGCTCCTGTCTCATTGAAGACCCAAAACCCACACACCACTCAACATTTGTCCTTCCAGCCAGATCCAAATGGAGACAAGCCCTGCTGGCCAGCGCCACACCTGAGCATTCCCAAGGAATAACAGTATCCACATCCAAAGGCAGCAGGTGGACTCTATGACCTGGAAGTGCTGAGGACCTTCTCCATGTTTTCCAGCTCTGTTTCCCAATCTATCTTTGTGCCACTTACCCCCAAACAATCCCATGAATGCTTCCACAGGGCTCCATGACTGAGCAAGAGCAGTCCCTGGCACGAGAGGATTCGCTGCCCAAAACTCAGAGGGAAATGTTCAAGAGGAGCAGTGTCTGTATCTCTGCTAGCCATGGGAGGCTGTTCTCACCCACCCTCAGTGCAGATCCAACCATCTTTCACACCCCATCACTGGTCAATGCTCCAGCTTGTCATGGTTTAACTCAAGCCAGCAAATCCCCACTCAGCCAATCCCTCACTTCCCCCATTGGGCTGGGAAGAGACTTTGCAAGGTAAAATAAAGAAAACTTGTGGGTTGAATTAAAAACAGCTTCATAGCTTACATTAAATTAATAATAATGACAATCATGATCATAATCACGGTGAAAAGAAAAATGGCAAACAATGTAAAAAATTCTAAGAAAAACCAAGCCATATAAATGAAAAAAGTTGCATACCATGAACTTACTGTTGCCCAGTCCTTGAGCAGCAGCCCCTGGACAGCTTTCCCACTAATTTATTTGCTGAGCATGACTCAGAATGGTTTGGGATATCCCTTGGGTCAGTTTTCCCCAGCTCTGTCCTCTCCCACTTTCTTGTACCCCCCTCCAGCCTCTAGACTGGAGGGGAAGGCTGAAAAGCTGAAAAATCCTTGATTTTTACCCTAAACACTTAGTGTTAGCCCTGCTCAGAAATGACTAAAACATCCCTTTGTTACCAACATTGTTCCCATGCTAAATCCAAAGCACACACTGTACTGGCTACCAGGAAGAAAATTAATTCTATCCCTGCTGAACCCAGGACACCACTGCAGTCTGCAGATAAATTGCAGGACTGTATTCATGCCAATCCCACAACTGCCAATAGAAAAGGCAATGAAAGTTTTAAAAAGTTCTAAGAAATACCACATTCTTCCTAATTCTCAACATCTTCCTCCCTTAACTACCTTCTGCAATGTAACTCACACCCTGCACATGGAAATATCCCTGCCTTGGGTAGCTTCAGCAGAGATTTAGACTTTGTTTTACTGCAGGTAATAGTTTACTTCAGTGGTTACAAACAGCCTGCTCAAGCTGGAGCCACGGGGCAGCACCACAAGTCTTTGTTGAAAAAAGCTCTGGTTGCAAATGAGATGGGAAATACATACCAATTAATTAATTACCTAGTTAATAACCCAGAATGACTCTGACAAATGAGATCTTCCTGTGCATTGTGGTGCATGAGCAAAGATCCCTTCCCAGCACAGCTGGCACTGCTGTCCCTGAGCAGCTGCCAGGACAAGAGCACAGCCACAAGCAGGACCTCCCTTTCTTCATCTCACAACTGTCTGTCACAAGCCACTGTAAAATAAAATAAGGTGACCCAGGAGAATGAAGCCAGCAAGGGCATTCATCCATCCTTTATACTGATAGATGAAGATAAGACATTATAAAAATGGCCTAGCAAATATTTAAACCCACATCCAGCTGCTTGAATGGCACCCACAGCCAAGGCTGCTCCTACCTGCACTTGTCTCCAGGTGTGACTATTTGCTCATATTGAGCCCTAAATCAAAAGGTACTAAAAGAAAACCCTCAAGAGAAAAATAAAAAGAAGGAATAAGGAGGAAGTTAAGCAACAAGAATTACACATTTAGTTACAACAACTTCCTTCCCTGTGGCAAGGGGACAAACTCATCTTGTCTCCTTCTCCCTTTCCTCACTCGTGTCGCTCTAGGACATGAAATAAAATGATGTGGACACTGGAATCTCCAAAGTAAAAAGAGGGAAAGTTTAATTCTGATTCCAGCATTTATAGATTTCCAAAAGTGACAGTGGATTGGAGGATAACACTGCCACCTCTCCAGTGACACTGGACAAACCAACAGTCCATCAAATTTCTCCTCCTCCAGAAAAGAATGCAAAACAGTAAGTATTTACAGAAAAGCATGTGAGAAAGTTCATTACAAGAATGTAAACATCAGAAGGTTCAGAAAACCTTAAAGAACAGGGTAACACACTCGAGGCTCAGTTGGCTGATCTCACACCATCTTTAATTTAACATTAATCTAAAAGCCAGCCCCCACTGGCACTACAAGCCCTCATGGTCCCACCACGGGGCTGTCTCAGCTTGGGGAGAGGTAAAGCTCCCCAGAGTCACCAGAGGGCTGTGGGAGCTCTCCCTGTCCCAGCTGTCCCCACACAAGTTCCTACCCCAGACCAAAGAGAGCACATTCAGCTTTCTAGTTAAGGGAAAGTAGAAAAATTACATTTTCCATGGGTGCTGGAAAAAGCCGCAATTTGTCATGTGGGAGGTTAACTACAGAAGGATGTCTTCACCCCTATCACCTCCAGGTCTGCATTTTCACCCCCAGATCCAAAGCATCCACAGGAAAGACCATCACTGACATTTTCCCTGTTCCATCATCCAGAAAAGTGGTCACCCAGACAGGGAAGTGACCCATTCAACAGTTTAAAGGCTGAGTTGGATGCATGATGCTCTACCCACATTTCAGCAAGGAAAGGTAGCAGGGGATTCTCCAGGGGCCCTGCTCACCACACTGCATGGATTCAGGGGGCATCTGGCAGATAAATTCAGTAAAACTGGCTCTGGCCTCACCGTGCCATCCATCAGCACAGGCCTCAGTGCAGCTTCATTGCCTGCTGAGGAATTTCATGAAGGCAGCATATTATAAAAGCATGGGTGTTATTAAAAGTAAGTAGATTTGTCTGAGAGTAAGCACATATTTCATGACAACACAGCACTATTTAAAGAACATTTTTTCTTTGCCCTCCTTCAGAAGAAGGCTATTATTTGTTTTATAATGTAGCTCAAAATACCTCTTTAAAACCCATAAGATACTATGGAAGTGACAGGTTCACGATGAATAGCTTCTCCTCCAGATTAATTTCTGTTTTATTCCCTAAGTGAAGCACAGAGCAGCAAGCTTTATACAAAAGTGAGTCAAAAGTAGATGAGTAGATGTTTTTAAAATGAGCATTGTTGTCATGCACAGCCATGAAGGAACTCTAAGTCTGCTTTGTAAATATTGATAAGTGAAATATAAAAAAAAAAAAAAAAACAAAACCATGAATGTATCAGGAACATTTATGAAGATGTAATTATGGATTACATTTATGAATATGTAATTAAAAACAGACGGTTGGCACCCCTGCTTTCCAAAATAAAATAACAGAAGAAATTATGCCAGGTTGTGGACTTATACTTGCACTCTCAAGGATTTTAATTTTTTTTTAATGAAGGTTGGTTTCAAGCCATATTTGGCCAAACTTTTCAAAACACAATAATGAAATGGCTATATCACAATTTATAAACTGTATTTCAAGACACCACTTACCCCCCTCCTCCTTAAAATTAAAAACATTATTAATTAGAAAACAGCAAAACTGTGTCTTTAACTGACAGTGAATTTTTGCCATGGAGTATCATAAAACTCCTGAAACACAGAGCCTATGGAGAAATGCTGAGTTTCCTACAGCCTATACTACAGTTTTATCAACCTGAGTTGCCAAATCATGAGAAGAGAGTTCAGGAAAACTTCAGTTGTGCTGGTGTCCAAATTATTTTTAAATACTTCTTTATTTGATGATCAAGTGCTCATTCTTTTATTAATCCTGTTGCTAACAAGATTATCAATCTTTATAAAGCCTTATTATTACTGCAGCAATGAGATAATCTTAATGTTTATTATTAATTTTAAAGGGATAATGAAATCTCTAACGAGCTATAGGGATGAAGAGAACCTTCCTCAAAAGTCCTTCTCTGAAAAGGTCATTCTTATCAGCAACTCTTCTATATACTTAAAACTGATTGTGGCATTCAGCAAGTTTCATTTTTCAGCTAAATTATTCAACACCTGTAGGAAGCCATTCTGAAAGCTTTTCTACACAGCATGAGATGAAGCACAAGTGGTACAGGGAGGAATATTTGAAATGGCAAAGTTGCTAAGGCATCTGAACATCCAGCCAGAATTAGTGCCAGAAAGAAAAACAGCTGCCTAAACTCAAGGAAAAGTCAAGAGAAGCAGGCAGTTGGAAGACAAGCAGACTCCAAGCAATGTGTGGTATTTTCAAGGGCACCTCTCCTCAACACTGATAAATCAATTCCTTTATAGATTTTTTTTTTTTTTTTTGGTCCTGTACACTGTTTATTTAATGCCTGTGCATAAAAGGGTGCAGCCTTTGGGATGCTGACCCCTTTCAGCACCACTCCCCCAGCTCAGCCCTGCAGGAATTACTGCTGCTCTATTCCCACTCCTCAAGGAGCAAGGGCACTCGTCCAAAACCTTTCCACTGATAACTCAGCAGCCCTTGGGCAAGCCAAGGCTTGATCCACTACCAGTATTCCCTAGAGAATGGCTACATGATGGCAAGTTTCTGCACAGCTCTGGATTCAAGGGCAGCTCTGGGCTGGTGAAACGTTCCAACTCCTACAGCAAGGGCCATGGAAGTGAGGGACAATGCCCTGGCAGCAGCTGTACCCACAACAGGGGGCCTGCTTCATTGTTGGAATTTTTGCTGGTTAGAGTGACTTTGAGACGCATTAGAAAGTCTTTTCTTAGCCCAGCAGTCGAAGGAGTCAAAACTCTCCTATTTTTGTTGTTTATTGTTTTTTATCTATAAAATTCTTTTTCTGACTTGCTGAGGTCTGTCTAGCAGGTCAGGTTGAGGCACATTGCCCATCCTTGAGGTGGTGTTATCTTTTTATACTAAAAACTACATGTACACTATTTACAATAACTTCTTGATACCTATCACCTATGTTAGACAGTGAGTTTCTACTCTAAACTAATTTAAAAATGCCAACATCACTTAGAAAATGGAGGTTAGGAAGAAGAAGAAAAAAGGATAAGGCACACTTAAATTCTTCTACCTTGGGACTTCAAGCCCCTATTCTAAAAACTTCAAAAATCTATTTTTTACTTTGTGACTAACTATTATTCTACTTAAACTTTTTTGACTCGTAATTCTTCATAGAAAGGTTGGTAATTGTTTTTTCTAAGGGCTAAATCAAAGGCACAGTGCCAAGGTCTTTGACCTCTTTGGCAGGGTCTCGAGTCCTCTAGGGCAGTTAGAGAAATTTCTTGGGTTCCAACACTTCATGGAGAGGAAACATCCCTGTTGAAGCAGAGCCTCAGAAACAGAGAGCACTTTTGACAAGTTCATTAATAGTTCAAGTTCCTCTCTATTAGAATTTTAACTATAGCAATGCGATCAAAAGCAAACCAACAAACAAGAGGAAAAAACCTCTCCAATCAACAAGAAGAAAGCAGCCAAAGCCACTGCCACGACGGCCTGGTGTACACAAACACAAAATCAAACTCTCTGCCAGCTTGTGTCATGTTATCTCAACAATGGGAAAAGAATTCCATGCCTAGACACATTAAATTTTCAGATCTCACTAAGCAAGCACAAGAGATTTGTGCAGCATTTTCATGTTGCTGTCATATTTGCATCAACTTCCTTTTGAAGTTCCTGTGAGAAAACTCAGAGATAAAAGATCAACTGATGTTCTTGTGCAAAAGATAAAGTGAGGATTACCAGACTTACATTTGGCTTTGCAGGAAAACACAGCATGTGAAACTTTTGAAAATACCTGAAGATAGGTTGTCAAAGGCAGGACTATAACTGTTGTAATCAGACTTTTAAGAGGCTATCTAATGAAAATCTGTCACAATAAAATGCAGGGCACCATAAGAAAATTAATGCCAATGTATACCTATCTTTAAAAAATCCAAAAAAACGAACTGATTTTGAATCTATAGCCTAACCAAAGAGATTTGGTCTAAAAATTTGAGCAAAAAGTAATTTCACCCAAAAGAATGATAAAATTCCTTAAGAAAATTGATGCACTGCATTATTTTTATCAGCTGACCTCTGTAATACCTTCCTAAACTCCATAATACAATTATGAGCTTCCACATTAGAAGTGAAAAGACAATTGAATGCTTTAACCTTCCAGAAACGAGAAAATAAAGTAGCTTTTTAATTAAAGATAGAATTTGACAACCTGAAATTATTTAATTTTTACATCAACATTTTGCATTATGTTCCAGTGATATTTTCCTTTATCATTTATGCTTTAATATCCTAATGCAAAATATATTACCAGCAAATTATTAATTTAATTTCAATAATTAAATAAAACCATGAAAACTACTGGCACATTTTTTAGCGTAAAATTAGGAATCATTTTACTTTCCTCAAATTAAAAAACGCAGTTCAGAACTAATTCTGCTTTTTTTTTTTTTTAAGTTATAAATAGAAGTTGTTCTTTAGAAGATAAAAGCCACATATCATTAAATGGTTAAAAAAGGAAAAAAGATGGAATAAACCCAAAATCTATATACTGTTAGCATACAGCCAGAAATTTATGAGTCTCACTACAAGAAAAAGCAAGGGGAAGGGGGGGGAGCAAGCACTAAAATGGGAAAATATTCATCAACTTCTATTAATCTTCATCTAAAACATTCATCTTCTTCTATCTTAAAAATTATTTTATTATTAAAATATTTACCAAAAAACAGAGGCTTTTTGAAAACTATTTTCTTTTAAGAAAGAAGCACCCGGTCCTCTCCAGTATAACAACAGCAATTCCCAAAACTTTAAAGCAATTTGTAGAGAGGTAAGACTCCTTGGTAAGAGAAGACGGGGGATGCTAACACACAGAGCTCCTAAAACCCATGCTTTCTGGGAATTTAGGACACAATTCTACATCACAGGTTACATCTTGGCCCTGCTTGGAACTCTGGTTCCAAATCTAGTGGTGTTATCAAATGGTGCAATCAGCAGTGGGAGTGTTTGGGGACAGACACTTCATTTGAACACTTCTCTAAATTCCAGTAGAGCACAAAGAATGGAATGAAGAACAGTCCCACAAGCACTTGAGGGGCTCTTGGGTTCGAGTGGGCAAGCACTGACTGCAGCAGGCTGGTTCATTCCTAGCAGGTAAAAAAGCAGCTGTGACACTTCACTGTGACATTCTGTCATCTCCACATGTTGCACATCCCGTAGAATGTTTCGTAGAATTAAAATTTTTAGAGCTCAGCATAGTCAAACTCCTTCTTTAAACGATCTAAAGCCAAAACGAGTTCTAATCTCTAGCAGGCAATGCAGGTTTTTCCAGTGCATAAATTCCAACTTACAGCTGGAATGTGAAGACTGATATATTTGGAAATATTCTGTATGAATATAAATCATAATAATTTATAGAGTTGGATTTCTTTAAAACCAGACACCTACTCTGTCAGAGAATAAGAACAATGGAATGCCAAACTTGTTTCCTTTGAACTCATGTAAATAAAGCCATTTATAGTAGTCTGTATTTTTTGATGATAGCAGTAAGTTTGAGAAATTAGGTCTTTTTGTATATACAATGAAAAATGCATTTAAAAATCTGAAATATTACTGTAGGTGAACAAAAATTCAAGTAAAGACATATGAATTTAATATGAATTTCTCAAAACCATTAGCTTGTCATGGATTTTCTGTTATGTTCAACAGAATGTATAATAATCTCCTGTTGAAAAGGGAGCTACAATTTCAGCAGTATCCAAGAGTCATGTTCTGGATGTGGTGAACTTTGGATGAATGATTTCCAAAGGCCATTGAACCTGAAATGATCCAGTATGCTTAAAAGGAGCCCAAATCTACTTTATCATCTTCACTACCCTTGTGCCAAGCCAGGAAAGTGTTTTCAGTGCCAAATATTGTCTGAGGAGCTCCCACAGTGGCCCTGCAAGGCACAAGGCAGGGTTGTGCCCAACCATCAGCATCCCTTGGAGTAAGCAGATTTTTGCCAAGAGAGGAGGAAAGCTCAGCCCTGCAGCCCAGGGGTCTCTCCTAGAACACAGCCCAGCATGGAAAGGTGCCACACAGACATCTAGAAACTGCTCATTGCCTCAAGTTCAGCAGGAAAGACACAATGGAGGATGCCAATGCTGCAAACTACTCTGTTTCCTCTTCCTTCCTTAAGCTATCAAATGCCAACCATAACCTATCAGCTACTGCTGTTTCAGGGTAATCGTCCTCTGACATTTTCAGTGAGAGATACATTTTTTTTATCTGCAGTTATTGCAGATTTTTATGATTTTAAAATACCATTTTAGGTCACTCTTTCCTTTGACATGTTTATGTAGAGGTAGGGTGCTTATATTCCCTCTTTCTTCTCAATGCCACTCAAAGAATCGAGGTAGGCAAAAGTCTGAACTGCAAGCAAAATTAGTTTTCTTCCCTTAAAATAATAAAAGGTAAAGAAATTCAGAGTCTCTGAATTTCACTCATATTTCTGCACTGAGGCAGAGCCACTCATGAGGGACACTGACAGTTGTCATTTATAGGTATAACCTGCAAGCCCCACATTTAAATCTCACAGCATTTTAAACACCCAACGATAACACTGCAGTGAAAATGCTCTTACAGATGGTTTCCTGTATACAAGAGCAATCTGTGGATGATGTTAATTGCATTACTTGATTCCTTAGCAGAGAACTTCATTTCACTACTTTAAATACCTGCATACAACTGCACAGAAGAATTCAAGACACCCTGAGTGTGTAATTTTGGCACCTCTAACCTTTTGGAGGTCCTCCTGCAGCTATTAACTTATTCATTATTCCTAATTTTTTTGAAGTAGTGATGTTGACATTTGTATATTAAAATGTTTAAATATTAAACCTCATTTTCCATCCATAATTAGCAAAAATAGACATACACAAACGGAAGTTTTCAAGAATAAAAGATACACCAACCTCAGAAACATCTGTCCTTCTCACTGAATGAAGCCAGGTCCTCTGGGATGAGGCAGAAAGTGATAAATTCAGGGTCCAGAGTGGAGAACACAACAATAATAATAAGTTCTCAGATCTGAAAAGACAATGGTCTTTTTCAAAGTGCTTTCTGGAATGTATATTTTCTCTGCTTTCTTTTTCTAAAAATATTACCCATTATTCTTACAATAAGAGACTAATGACAATAAGAATAATTTTCTCAGAGGCAGAATATTGTTTCAGTTTCTAACTTTTTTGAATCTATGCATGAATAAAAATAGATTTTTCAAACAAAGTCCTTAAATATCAAACATATCAAGATAATGAAGGAATCAAGAAATTCTGCCTCTTTCTACCAGTCTGAATTTAACCATAGAAATCAAGCACTTCATTTATTCCTTAATAATAAGGAAGAATTATAATACTAAAAGGTATTAAAAGCTGCTGTTACTATTTGCTGTTGGTACTCCAAGGACATCAAAGTTTACACCACATTGCCAGACATTCATTTATAGGAAACCTTCACTGCCATACCCAAGAGGGGAATTCACATTACCTCAGGTGTCTCACCCCAGAAACAGCCAGTGCTTAAACTCCTGCTCCAGTAGTGACCTCAATGCCAAGTATGGCATTTGCCCAAATAAAACCAGGAATTCACCACTGGAATTCACACCCTGAACAATAATTTGTGAGACAAGGCTGAAGATCACAGTGATCCACAAGATCAGTTATTTTAATTTTATTTGAGGGGGGGGAAAAGCCCAATAAGCCTAAAAGATTAGTAACCCGACGTCCTCAGAACCATTACACCTGTGGAATAAAATCATGTTAACAAGTACAATTTCCTAAAAATTCCATCTTTCTTCAAGAAGTATTTTTTTACCAGTTAATAAAAAAATAGAGCAAAAATGTTTGGTTTTTTCCTCTTTTTTTGGCTGTTTCTTTTCCTTTGTCTCACAGGTCTGGCATTTCTGAAAATGCATACATTCAACAAGAAGGATGGAGGGAATTTCCCTTGTTTTGCACAAGCACTCTGCCATCAGGCCAAGGTACCACAGGGAGCTGTTAAGCTCCTTTACTGGGCAAAGAGACTCTCATGGGCAGAGCTGGAGCAAATCCATCCTTACTTTGCACCTTCTCAATGAACTAACCACCCCACCCACAGTGAACACAAAAACCAGGGATGTTGGGCTTTGCAGGAGATTTTCTGAGTACAGACATCACTGACCTGCTCTGAATCATTCAAGAGAGCCTTGTCCCTTCCAGGTGGCTCCAGCAGCAGGTAAGAGTGGTGCTGGCACCCAGGAACTCCTGCAGCTCCCCGTGTCATATTTGAAAGTTGACACAAATATTCTATAGCCGTGGCACTAAACAAGCCTGCAGAAAGAAGATTTTTGTTTTGTTTTTTCTGACCTTTAACCGGCTAAAAAGAATACAACAAAAACAATTCAGCAATTTGCTCGCAGTTAATGAAGCAGCTCCGTGCACACTTCAGGCAGCAGATCACACCAACAGCACAGCAGTCAGTGCAGCCACAGCACAAACACGAGTTGAAGATGACAGCTAAGATCCAAAACAGCAACAAAAGGACTGTGTATTCCCAAGCAGCACCAAAATACTCCTTTTCCTGCTCCCTGAATCCCAGGGCAGCCTGTGCAGCTGGGAACTGCTGCACAGGCTCCAGCCTTCATCAGACCCAGGAGGGTCAGGGGGTCTGGGCAGCCACGTGAGGCTGGTTTGGGGGCTTCTCATCACAGTCAGATTTTGAGGCTTTAAACACCAGCATTACAAAGCTGCCCTCTGGAAGCATTACCCAATTCTTCCCCTTTCCTTATTTTACAGATCAGCTTGTATGGAGTTATTTGAGAACTATTGAAAAATTCAGAGAGGTGATTTTTTTTTTTTTTTTTAATACACAGTTTTTCTCTCTCTTTATAACGTGTACAGCTTTCCTGTGCTGTTACTCAATGATCCAAAGAGTGAAATGCAGGTCTCTCCTTCAGGGGAGAAGGAAGGCAGATTGATTTTTTGGGGCAGCAATGGGGACCACTCCAAAAACTTCTGGAAAGTTAAAATTCCTTCATAGTATGCAATTTCTATTCTAAAAGATCTACTTAAGGAGCGTGTAGCACCTGGCATTTAAATACTGATTTGGGAAAAGTATCTATAGAAAAAAAATCACATTTTAGTTCTACTTAACTATAAACCTCTTCCTTAAAAGCAGGCAAAAACAACAACTACCATCAACACCCAGAATATCCCCACATTTTGAGAGAGAGTATATAAAGCTCATCTATGGTGAAACCGTGGTTTACCTTTTATTAGCAATTACAAATCCTCAAGATTTACAATCACCCCAAACTGTGTGCCTACAGGTTTCTGCAAAAATAGGGTAATCCAAATTCAAAATTTTTCAGCAGGTAAAAATAGATTTTTGATCTGATTAAAACCTGCAGGTTTCTGTTCAGGTAAGTAAGTTGGATGGCAGTTGTAGGTTTTTTACTAGTGAGTGAAAAAGGTCTTTTAAAAAAGAATTCCTGTGTTCTCAGTTTTGAGCATACATACGCCAATATACAAATGTAAATATTTCTAAAACAAAGGTGATATTTAACAAGACATTAAAATCATTCTCTTTATAACCATAAAATAGTTTAGGTTGGAAGAGACCTTAAAGATCACTTAGTGCCAACCCCCCTGCCATGGGCAGGGATATCTTCCACTATCCCAGGTTGCACCAAGCCCTGTCCAACCCGGCCTTGGACACTCCCAAGGATGGAGCAGCCACAGCTTCTCTGGGCACCCTGTGCCAGGGCCTGCCCACCCTCACAGGGAAGAAATTCTTCCCAATATCTGACCTAATTTCTCCTCTTTCCTTTTGAACCCAGCATCACAGAAGTTTATCTCCAGTTTGTTACATTATGTGTGTGTGCTTGGGATAGAAAATTTGCCAGAGGGAAATGTGTGAGTGCAATTTCTGGGTTGTATGAAAATGGGCAATTCAGAACTGGAACAAATCCTGATCCCTTCAGATTTACACCTCCATTTCTGTATCTGATTAGTACAGATAAGCACCCACACTTCTGAAGCAGCAGCTTTTCTGCAACTGCTTTACCCTCTGAAAATCTCTTGCTAACTTTTTCTGTATTAAATATAGTAAATCAGAACTGTACTCCTTGCCATCAGCTCTCCAGCTCAGAAGGTAAAATCAAAGGCTGCATGCAGGATAGTCAGTATTTTAAAAGCTATTAAGATCCTATCCACTCACTTTTATAAGCACTCAGTGGGGCTATAAAGGCTTCATTTTTCACAGCCTTCCCCCTGGGCCCTCTTCCCTGGGACCACAGATTTCATCAGCATGAGGTGCCAGGGAATCATTTCGTGCTTTAAAGTAAGAAGAGCAAAAGATAAACATCCAAAGATGTGGCAACATCCTAAAATACTGCAATGCTTTCTAAAAAGCAGGAGTTTAGGAAAGTAGAGGTAAGGAAGGAAGGACATGGAGGGGGAGCTTGTCCCATTGGGATGGGGTTTACCATCACAGCTGTGAGCACCAGGATCCACCAGAGTCAGGGATATACCTCCCATTAAACACTATTAAATTTTAAAGAGCCACCATTAGTGCAGGAAAGCTCAGAGCCAGGGGGAGCTGCAGACCAGGCTCCTCTGCTGATCTCCAGTTTCCATCTTTACCCTGGCACCCATTAGTGGGGAGTGCAGGGAGCAGGGTATGACTGAGAGAAATGGATCTTTGCTCTGACATCATACAGCCCTGTTCCCAGCATGTGCAGAGAAAATGCCACAAAGGGAAAGGCAACAAAAGGAAGTCAGGAGACCAGAACAGCATTTCTAATAGTGATGCTGCTCCAAGCCCTTATTTGCTGTTTTTTAGGTATTTTCTCATAAGTGAACGGGACAGAAAAGCAGTTCAATGCAATATAAATACACTTTTAATACTTGGGTAGTTCTATGTAATTTAGGGGGACTACAGGAGCAGCCTTGAGAATAGAGACTGAAAATTTCCTCCTCAATTAGTATAACAGCATCTCCCTATTGTACAAGTTCAAAACTGGAAGATTTGCTAAGGTTTCTGGAAGCACAGAGAAATGAGCTTGTAGCCAGCAAGAACACAATGCCCTGCCTCTGTACCTGCCTCTCCTCTGCTGGAGCAAGGAGGACTCAGACACTTCTAGTCTAGAGTTGGTCACTCCTTTCTCTTCACTTTCACATGAGAAATGTGCATTTCAGATCATGGGCAAGGCATTCCATTTCCCTGATGGAGATTTCATTTCACACCTGAAAGGAACATCACAATTATAAAACATATGCAAGGTCAATAGTGATGAGCACTGTGCAGGGAAGCACAACACAGATTAGAAAAGCGCCAAAATAAGGCATTTTATTCTCTAGGCATTACAGAATTTGAGTCCTAACATGAGGCAGACCTCTGAGACTTCTTGTAATTACATTTTTCTTTTCCCTAAATAATTATCTTTTGACTAAAATGTATTTTTCTTTATTCCCCCTTTACTTATACATGTATGCTCCCCTGAAAGGGAAGTGTTATTGAGCTGTGAATCAGCAGCAGCCAGTGGAAACAGAGAACTAAACAAACAGGAAAAATATGAACCCTGATGGAGCAACATTCTAAATCTGAGGTTGTCTTCATGACAATGTCCAATAAAAAGAAGAAATAAGTGGAAAAACTTCTGCTTTAAAGAACTTTAACTCAGCCATGACTATAAGTTTTCTTGCAAAGAAATGGAATTAATATCCATTACTGTAAATCTGAGAGACAACTGCACAGGTATGAGTATTCCACAGAATTAGTTTTTTTTTCCTGGATGCAGGAAACTGAAGACCTAACCACAATCTGCACTGCACAGTTGCAACAAGCGACCTGCTGGGCAGCACTGTGGGAATGAATGCTGTAGAAGAGATGGTGATGCTGCTTTGCTCCAGCAGGTCATTGAAGCAAACACATTCCTGTTCTTCAGGCACTCAGGCAGCCCCTCTGAATGCTTATGCAAGCCCAAAGTCAGGATGTGCATATATATATATATATATATATATACTCATCTTGAATTCGTGTTACATCTGGTTTTTATTGTACCACAGGTACCTTTACACTCCCTGTGCTAGAATTGGACCACGACAGAAAGGCATTTAACTGTTTTTATTTTTACTGTCAGCATTTAACTATTGCTATGATCATTTTGTTCCTCCTGAGTAAAATAACAATAAGCTTTAGCCATCAGGTACCAGCCACTAGAATCTCAAGTACCAGAACTCACTCCAAGAGGCATTTCTATTTTTCAGCATCCTTGTTCTGATCTTGAGCTAGGAAGCAATCCAATATTCTCTAGAAAGAAAGTGATATTTTCTGTTATTATTGTACTAGCAGGCTCTGTACTCCAAGTGAAGGGATTGCATTTCACTCTAAAACTCCTTGACCTTCATTAGTGCTTCAGGGAGCTTGAAAGCCAGCTGGAATATTAAAAAAAATTCAATAAAACACCCTGGTTCATATCTTTCCGGTTTTCTGAAACAACAGGGAAAATAATAGCCATCAGGTCTAAAGATTAATTTGAAATGAAATACTTGCAGGCAAATAGGTATGATAATTGCATTAAATCATATACTGCTTGTTTTTAAAAGGGACATGAAATCTTATAATTAAATCAACATCTAGATCATATTTTAAGTTGTATTGTTTTAGTTAATCTATTTGAAAATAACTTTGCAAATAACCAAGGCAGTCATTAGATATTGCAATTTAATCAGCACTTAATTTTGACATTTAAAAAAAAAAAGTAGATGAAGGCCTAAAATAAGATTTTTAGACATTTATGGCCCAATAAAATAATCATATGTGTGGTGACCATGAAGGTTTTCATCCCTACCTGCTGTATTTTGTTACACTACACCTCAGGACTGTCATGCAGTGCCTGTGCCATGCAGATTTATCAAGAATTAAGCTTTACATGCACAGGTGGAACAGTGCACCTGGAATGAGTGAGTGAAGCCCTGAATGGTCATCGTGGGTACCTAAGGGTGGAAAAGATCACCCAGCAGTGTCTCTGCAAGCATTTCACTTTTCATGTCCCTTGACTTTCCTTGGCATGTCATTAAACCAAGGGCATCAAAATTAACCAGTTTTGCCCCAGTTTAGACTGAACATTGAGACAGATCTGGAAATTATGAATACATCTTAAAAATGTTCCTTGACTTGATGGGAAACAAGGGGAAGAGAAGAATTTATGTCACTAGCAGCCAATCTCTCCAAGCCCAGAAGCTAAAACACTTCCACTAACACATTCCATAGACACACTTATATGTTGTATATATAATGTGTGTGTGTTTAAGAACCTATAACCCATTTTAAACTGCTTGGCAGGATCCACAGATACATATTTACCAAAGTTGTACTTTCTACCTAGGAAAGCTAAAATTTTTATTAGGCAATTCTATAAACATCATCCATGCCATTTCAAATGCCCACTTTTCAGGAGCACTCAAACACAAGCAACATACACAATTCTTTAAGGGCAGTAATTACATCTAATTGGTTCTATCTTCTTGAATTGGTGTTTCCACCCTACAGCCTGAAAAAATTCCCATCCCATTAGTTCTGTGGATCACCTGCCCTGAGCCCACATGACACAAGGCTTTCCTGCTCTTTCTAAAGGGAATCTATAAACAATTCAAACACAAATGAGACTCTTCTTTTTGCCCCTAAACTGAGGGGTTACAATTTGTTTTACAGGAATCTCTTTATATCACTACAGCCTGGCTAGTGCTAAGCACCCTTTACAAATTCCCTGCATTTAAAGGCATAAATTTCCCTAAGAGCTCCTGGTTGCACATGGGTAACAAAGATTTTGGAAGTTGCAACATTTTTAACTTGTCTGACTTCCAGATGTCAAAACCAACCACTCTGCTGTTATTTTGAATCCAACTCAATAAAGAGAAAGATATTTGTTAAAGGCAGAGCAATTCAAAACCCTGTGTTAAAACAGCAGTTTTAAAACACATTTTTCTTCTAGTGCATCTATTTTATACTAAGCTAGCCAAGTTTTTAATGCTCAGAAATAAGCATTAACCCATGGCTTTTTTAATGTCCTTATCCATATTAACTTAACAAATTCTTCGTGCTTCTACTTGGCTGCAACAGCTTTTTTAGAATTGTTGTGTGCTCAGTAGCTCCATTTTAGATATTTCTGTACAGAACTGCAAGGAACATTTCTGAGGGTAGTGCACAGAACTCCTGGTTTTAATTTGGAATTCTAAAGAACATGTTCTTTAAAGTTATTTGGACTTTTTTGAGGCTATTTAGGGCTCAAACCATAGCTCTCCTTTAGCAAGTACAAAGATGTGTGTTCTGGGGCAGAAATAGAATGGAAAAATTATGTGCAAAATTCATAATTTGTACTCAAACTGCATTTTCACTTTGGTTTGGGCTTGGGAAGATTACATGTTTAAAAAAAATGGCGAAAAAATGGCAAAAAAAGTCCTTGATTTTTATGTTTATTGAGGGAATAAGAGCACCCAAATTAAAAACCAGACCCATATATATGTGTATGTATAAATATGGCAAACTTGCAAAAGTAGTGATTTATAAAGATCCACATTCTATCAACTTGTACACAAAACTCTATAAAGGCAAGATCATTCCTTGTTCCTTGCTATAACTTTGACATTAATTATTTTTTATTATTGGTCTGGTTAGGCATTCTCGTGTTTGCATGCAGAATAGCAGAAATTTGCATACAAATAAAAGCTGTGTAGCCATATTTTGTTCTAATTTCCCATCCACGTCCCTAAACAGCCCAGGATGTATAAATTACAGTATCATTTAGCTAACAATCTATGATGGCTACGTGTAATAACATAACCTGCCCAGGATTTAATTAAGCAAGTTCAAAACATGGAAATTAGAAATAAGGAGCCACTAGAGAAGGATAAATTTAAAGAGCTGGCCTCCATTTTTAAGCTTTTATGATTTTATTACCTTTACTGAGAATGAGGGAATATGCAAACAGAGAGGATAAACACTTACTGTTTATCTTACTTTTCTCTTTCCAAGACAGAGAAAAAAAAGGACTTTGATCTTAGTGCCCCACCTTCTTTAGTACTTTTGGAGAGGTCTTGAATTTTCTCTCCACCAATGGCAGGGATAAAATCTGTCTAGAAAGAGGAATGTTGAAATTCTCCTTCTACCCTCTCAAAGCATGTGAGACTGGGTATGGAGAGACAGAGCAGAATGATGCCCAGAGGTTCTACAGACTGTAAACACCACAAAATTGAGACTATGCCTGGGGAATATTCTCTTCTTCTCACATTTATGTAGCACAAGATGAGCAGAAAATTTCCCTTTAACAGTAAACCTGGTGCTTTTCAGCACCTGTATTCCATTCACCTGTGTACAACAGCTAAATGTGAACTAACTTTACCTTAAAAATGGACAACCATATCTCCTTTTATTACAGTAAATCCCATGGTGTCTAAGGTCTGAAAATGCCCAAAGAGCATTTGTTCTGATTTTACATGGGATTATTTTGATATTTATGATGTCTAGTCACGGCTGACACAGCAATATCTACCCCTGATGTGCCCCACAGCAAGACACCCTATTTTGGAAGCTCAGCTCAGAGGTAAAAATGAAAGACAACAATTCGACCTACACCACCACATTTTTTTAAAGCTAACTATCTTTACCTCCCCACTGCATTTAATTAGCTTCTCTTAGCAGTTCCCATTTTGTTTAAATTGTGCAATCATTCGTTGCCTGGGGTTGTTTAACCACATGTGTTTTGGGGGTTGGCTTTAGTTACCCACCACCACCATCACACCCACCCCACTGTATTTTAATCTTGTGGGACAATGTTCCCTTAAGTCTTGTAGAAGTGATCAAGGAGAACCTACTTGGAAATTCCTCTCACACAGCTAGAACTTGTCATCTGTGTTGTTACAGATATTTAATTCCTTTCCACTCTTACATCAGAAGTGATGAGTTTGGGTACCTACTACAACCTGAGGTGCTTGAGGTGAGGCAGATCAAGACTCCTCTTCATAGGATTTCGCTAGGGTGGAAAAGAATATTGATTTTTTTTATGATTAGTTTCTGCCAATCGTTTTGATAGTGAACCTTTCCTTAACACACCACAACAAAATGGAACTCAGGAACCACTTCTCAAAACAGGCCATGTAATGGTGGCTTGTTGGGGGTTCTCCCAATTAACTAAGTTAGGTGGATCCTGTCCTCAGGTTACTGAAAGGACAAAAGTCTTTCTTGGAAGTTATGCCAAGGAAAGGTTCTGCAGGGATTTTCATGGAATTTAACAGTATTGAACTCTTGAAAATAAAAAAGATTTGTCACTGTTGTTCAGACCATCAAAATGAGAGGAAAGAGGACAGAGCCTGTGTGTGTAGGAAAACAAATAAAACTATCACTGAGAAAGGAAATTAACCTCCAGAGCTCCTCGTTAATCACCAGAGAGCAAGGACTCTGTAGGTTTGCACAGTTTGTTTGTATGATACCTCTTCTGCTTTCTGAGTCTTGATTTTCAACCTGTACTTTATTTCCTGATTTCTTTTTCTAATCCTTATCTATCTTCTAATCCAGGGGGCTGGAGAGACTTTGCAGTTGGGAGGGAGTTTTCCTCTCAGCTGCTTTCAGAATCTTTTCCAGCAGCTCTGGGGTATCCCTTGTCACACACTGATTGCTAGGGGCAGAATCATCTACAATATAATAAGTGCAAATGCAGTGGGATTAGAGATTGTGTATCTGTTAATTTCTCAATATATCAGCTCCAGGTTGAGCTTTTGAACAGTTATTAATTGACACAACAGGCAAAGTGGCTTTATCACATAAATCACCCAGCCCCTTTTTACATCCAGCAAACCATGATGATGCCAAATACTCTCCATGGTGCTCAGACTGGCACTGGGGAGGAAATGTTCTGTAAACTTACAGAATATGGCAGTGTAAGTGCTCCAAGAAGTTAGCTCAGGACTAGGATTTCACTGATAAGACTGTAAAATGATGAAAATAATCCAAAACAGATACTTCTGAACAAATAATGTGTAAAAGGGTTTACAAATCCCTTGAAGCCTATTTTACAAACTGGCTTTAGAATTTTTGTTCCATATCTTCTTTACTTCCTATCCCATGTTCTATCTGTAGAGTACAACAACACAAGACTCTTCTAGGCAGTATTTCTTAGAATAGAAGGAGATAAAGCTATTTGTGGAAAGAAGAAAAAAAACATCTTTCAAACTTGAAGAATCTGCATTCATTTTTCCACAAGCAAACAAAAAGGCTTGATAAAAAAAAATGCAGAATAGTAAATCTCATAAAAATGTATAAAGAGATCTATAGATGGCCATAAACAGCATACTGGTATTGCAGTATTTACATTAAAAGTTCTTTCCCGTATTCTCTGCAATTCATAAATTTCCTTTGCTATACAAAAAGATCTTCATTGTCATTTATTATTTTGAAAAAATCAGAAATACTGCAACTGCAGGAGCACATAAAAATGTCTGGGACTACTTTGCATTTTCATCATTTCAATTTTGCTCCACAAAGAGGAAAAAAACCCAACATTTTTTAAACCCCTTCACATCTGTTTATTGACTTAGAATTTAGTATAAAAACTGTCTTCTGATCCACTTGCAATTTTGATGCATATCTTAAGGAAAATACATGAATAGAACACCTGGCACTTTACAGATGCTAATCTAATTTAATTCCTTAAGTTCAATTTTTGTCTGGACCAAAATAATCTGATATTTTCAACAGGAGCACTAAGGAGCTCAATGAATTTTTTATTTATTTCAGATTCAAAAACATATGTTTAGTTCATAAGAATATTTCCATATTTATAGTCTTTCTTTCTGCATGTTCTTAAAAGAAAATCATCTCAATAATTCCAGAAAGGTCGAGGAAAATAAGGTATTTCTTTTACCACAGTGTAGTTTAAATAATGCTAACTGTAGGATTTATGGTGCAAAGTAGAATTGCAAACTAACAAACTCGATAATCCAGAATTCTGTTTTTCCTTGTTTGAACCCCATTTCTGGGTTCTTTTTCTTTCCCTCACCACTTCTGAAAGCAGGGAGGGCACACAGCAAAGCAGGGACTGAACTCACTGTTCTGCATAACTCCCCTCCTTCTCCAAAAACCAAACCCACCCAGGTTTCATGCTCACCCCAATCACAAGAGAGAATCCCATTTGCACTGTTATTTTCCATTACTTAATAACAAATGTCTCGCTCCACAACTGAAGCAGCACTCTCTAGTTTCCCTGGTTGTTTTGTTATTTGTGGGACATTTCATTCAAAGCACTAAATTGCATTTACGGTGTTCACACAGCTCTATTATTTGTGTATTTGGTGACTTAGATGAAATCAAATCAAAGATGTTCCAGACAAGCAGGAAGCACCAGCTTGGGTAAGGCTCACCAGAAAGGCAGTGAGCCAAGGGGATGTGCAAACTTCTTTCACCAAAAATCCTCACCAGTGCTCACCACACAGCCCTTCCCTGCTCCCTTCTGTCTCTCCAGTTCCTCTTATAGCTGGAGTAGGTAAGAGCTCCTGGAGTTAAGGGTAAGGTGGTGCTGGGACATACCAGGAAGCAGCACATGCTGATATCAAAAAGCTACAAAAAGGTTGAGTGGAGCTCTGAGCAACCTGGTCTAGTAAGAGGTGTCTGTGGCAGAGGGTTGGAACAAAGTGAGCTTTAAAATCCCTTCCTGGGAAGAGGTTTTACAGCCATTTCTGTGAGCCAGAGAGAAGCTGGATAAGAGGATCCATGTTTACCCCTGAAAGGATTTTCTACCAAGGTCATTGACATAGAAACCAAGAGTGAAAGAAGGATAAATAAGATAAACCTGCAACTGCCTTTCCAATGAGCACTTTGTTTGTCTCTGGTAACCCATGAGTAAAGTGTAAACTTACTCATAAAGCTTTGTAAGAACATATAAAAAGCATACATGCTAGAATAAAACCAGGTTTGAAACCTTCTGAAAATGGAGTGTGCTGCTTTGCATTGTCTCAGGCTCAACTGTGACACCTTCCAACCCAGACCACCACATGACTGTATAATAGAGCTCTGCAGCTGCAGCCTTGGGCAGGAGGAGCCCAGAGCAAGCCTCACATTTACCTGCCCTTGCCACCCAACTTGGAGAGGAGCTGCAGGTCTCAAGAAATGGGCCAGAAAAGCAGGTTTGGGAAGGGGGTGGATTAAATCAGAAAGAGTTAGGGATTGTTGGTACAGGTCGTGGCTCAAATTGTGTGTCTGACAGGCAGGTGTCTGACAGACACAAGTGCTACAAGAGCCCTGACCCTCCCCTGGCTGACACAGGGCTGGGTTTTAGAAACTCAAAACTGTCAGAAAGAAGAGATCTAACACCATTTCTTTCTGCAACTTGTCTTGCTGGAATATCTCAAGAACAGGAAGAAGAGATCTAACACCATTTCTTTCTGCAACTTGTCTTTCTGGAATATCCCAAGAATAGGAAGAAGAGATCAACCACCATTTCTTTCTGCAACTTGTCTTTCTGTAATATCTCAGCCCCACTGGTATCTTGGCTGCATGGAAACTTCCACAGCATCCCCAAATCCAGTGTGTTGAGGACAGGGTCGTCTATCTCCCTTAGTCAGGACTTAGATATTTGCTGTTTGGCTTCACACTTTTAGTAAAAAGGGAAGGAAGTGGAGAATGTTGTTCCTAAAAGCTTACAGTGACAAGAAATGCCACACAGCATCCCAACACATTTGCTTAAACTACTTCCCACATCTCCAACAGGGAATACTGAAGAAAAGACTGTGAGAGAAAATAGGACAGGATCTCCTTTCTTCCTTAGCACACTCACCTTGTATTCTGGCTATCAGCAGTTACAGGCTTGAACTTTATCAGTGCTGCTGTGCAATATCTGTTTCCATACCGATGCACTTCACAACTGCTTGGATCCATTCTGTAAATCCCATGTTCCTAGGAGGGAACAGAGATTGGGTTGGGCTCAAATGACAGCAATCAGGGGGCTTTCAGCAGAAAGATCTGACCCTGTCTTTGTTAACATAAACCAGCAGTAATCCAGTAATCTGACATGGCAAGATATATTTCATAAATCAAGAGCTAAATGCCTGCATTTCTTCTGCCTGCTGAACTCCCAGAGCCTGAGCCCAAGGTGAGATCCTGCTTGTACTGAATTTAATATCAATACTCCCTTTGACTTTGGTGGGCCCAGGTTTTCACTCCCTAAAGCCACAGAGGTTTTAAAACACTTTTTGGCATAAAGAGAAAAGGGAAAGTAACCTATTTGGCTTTTTTTTTTTTTTACAGTAATTCTGGGCACTGTTCTATATTTTCTGAGAATCAATTATGGTCTCCTCTACTTCCCTTGACTATTGAGTACTTTGTGATTGATGTATTATTTCAAGTAATACATAAAGCCTCATACCTATTTTATTGACAACATGCTAAGTTAGGTACCTTTTAGGCAATTCTCCAGCTTGAAAAACCAAGTGCTAACAGTGAACTCCAGACATCTCAATACCACAGGCTGTTGTCATTTTGAACATAAATGTACATATTAATCAGCTAATCACTAATCCCTGAAACCTCTAACTGCAATATTGGCAGATCTTCTTAAAAACTATTTCCAAGCTTGCATGCCTGTTGTTGCATTTGCTTAAAGAATCATCCATCACATAAATGGCTAGTTAGTGAAATGAACAAATTAACAAAGAAATTAAATGGAGAAATAAATCTCAAGCTCAAGACTACTGAACTGTTGTCACCCTCTTCCGTCCAAAGCCACCAGAAAGGCTTACACTTAGGAAATACTGCTGCATTTTGAAAGCCTTTTATCCATGTGAAACATGTACCATTTAATCCCTATTCTATCACACTGAACAACCATTACATTTATTTTATTAAAATATATGTAGTACAGTATCAAATACAGCTGTCCCTGTCTGAGCCCCTTTTCCTCCTGCCTTCTACTTGAAACCCTTGATTTGCTTTTTAAGATCAATTTAAGAACTATCCCTGTGCATGCTTTTGAACTATTTTATTAATTTGTTATTGATCTGTACCTTTGGGACTCACAGATCTTTAGATCCATTTTTAATTTCTGTTAATGCTTGTTCCAACTTTTCTGTAATGTGCAGTGGATATATGCATATTTTAAACTCCCTCAATATTTTGACCCATAATGTTGTATGGAAAACTTGGAATCAGATGAACATTTTAAGCTAAAGCTAGCAATGCAATTGCTTCCATTTCTGCTGATGTTAATAAATGAGAGTATCTTGTTGAAAGCAGTAGGAAACAGATGGACACTTTGTCAAAGTGTGAAGCTCAGTGGTTTGGGTGTTAACACACTCATATGCGTGTATATATATCTAGATATAACTGAATAACAACATTTTTAACCTCTAATACTCCAAATTCTTTATATAGCAGTCACTATGGGTTGGGGTTTTTTTCCCTCACATAAAAAGGACAGACTTATTGGAGAAAAACAATGACTGACAGCATCACAGAGTAAGCTTGTAGCAGGACCCAGAACTGAACCTTTTCCTCCCAGCTTCAATCCAAACCACTGTGAGCTGGAAACTCAGGGAAAAACAGGGTGTTCCCATGGAGCACTGGAACTGAAACCAGACACACACACAAATTCTGTAAAAGGATAAATGATAAATTCATGCTCTTAGACCTGAGCAGTTTATCTCTAATTTACCTCACAGTGCATCAAACGTGTTAATGGCGTTTTAACTGATATGATGTGGGAGTTGCAATAACACTGCCCAGCATTTAGCTTGCTAATGGCTTCTTAACTAGAAAAAGGGTATTAAGGCTTCATGGGAAGCTGCATCCTAATGCTCATGGCCCCTTTTATCCCACTTGATCATTTCAGTATTGGTGATTGTTTTAATCTCACCATTATTTTGTCCAGCCCTATCTTTGACAATTCCTCAGTTCCTTATTTTGAGTATCTCAGCTACAGTGTTGATATTCATACTAATCAGTCCCTTCTGGCATCTGCAGTGTCAGCTTGGAGCTGATTCAGGAAAAGCCACAAAATCATAACACGACTGCTTCTGTAATTTTCTGCTATTTAGGATGCATGTAACTCAACTTCTGAGCTTTTAAAGATGCATCTGTAAGGCCTCTTGCTGTCATTTTGGGGGGAAAAATACAAATCTCAAACCACATTCGTGTTATGATGTACAAACAATTCTGTTTCCTCCCATGAACTTAGAGTATTTCTTCTTCATAACAGTGATGAAAGAAAACTTCAAAGTTCAAAAGAGGTAAAAGGGTGATATTGGTTCCTCTGATAGAATACCTTGTACCTAGCCAGTTTGCTGTGTGGATCACTATCCTCTGATACAGAGATCTTTATTAAAACATCACATCCCTCTCTCAATCTCCCCTTTTGTCATGACCATAGAATGGTTTGTGTTGGAAGGGACCATAAAGATCACTTAGTGCCACCTTCCACCATCCCAGGGTGCTCCAAGCCCCATCCAACCCGGCCTTGGGCACTTCCAGGGATCCAGGGACAGCCACAGCTTCTCTGGGCACCCTGTGCCAGCACCTCAGCACCCTAACAGGGGATAATTTATTCCTAATACCTGATATAAATCACTCACTTTCCATTTAAAACTATTCCTCCTTCCCTTGTCACCCCAGGCCCTTGCCCAAGGTCCCTCTGCAGCTCTCTTGGAGCCCCTTCAGGCACTGGGAGGTGCTCCAAGGTCTCCCCAAAGCTTTTTCTTCTCCAGGATGAACAACCCCAACTCTCAGCCTGTAAATCAGAAATATTTCACCCATCTTAGTTAGTCTGCTACAAAAGCACAGTAAGAATCACAAAATACAATAACCACCTCAAACATCTATTTCTTCTGTTCAGGACACAGGTAACACTAAGAGTAGCATATTCAAATTCTTTAAACCTGTAAGAGAAGCAAAATCAAGAGAAGGTTTTTATTTTCCTTTGATCTTCCACACTGACAGAATCCAGAAACCAGCAATAAAAAATATCTCAGCTGTCAAACAAAATAAAAGGTCTTGTTTACTTTGCAAGGCCCAGACTATCAATAGTAATCAAGGCTCTGCTTTCCAAATAGAAATTGTCTGCAAACCCCAACAAAAGCACCAGCTCAAGGTAAATAAATTGAACAAGCTCTGCCCCAGCCTTCCAGGTCTGTGCATCTGTACAGGGGTTAAAATACACCCACCAGTTCCCCCAGTGCATCTGTACAGGGGTTAAAGTACACCCAACAGTTCCCCCAGTGCATCTGTACATGGGTTAAAGTACACCCAACAGTTCCCCCAAGGATTTCTGATGTTCAGTTCTTGCCATAGCTCTCTGCTGATTGCTGTCTAATTATCTCAGCTATGATTCAGACACAGCAAATTTGCTGCTCTGCCTAAGACGTGCAAACCCAACAGTTTTCATTGCTTTTACTTCTTTGCATGGTTCTGGGTCTGCTTTTTGTGCTGCTGCAGGAAAGGTTACAGCTTTCTGCATCACTCACTCCTACAGAATATCCAAGGAGATCATGTGAAGCAAAAATTTATTGTCCTATTCCTTTGTCCAACAATGGGTGCCTGCAAGGACAGAAAGTTCTCTGCTATTGATTTCAAGACCAAAGCTACTGCAGGTGAAATTCAGATTGTGCTCACTATCACCACTGATTTTCTTGAGGTGTGTTTCCATCAAGGCATCGAATTCCATAGATTGAAAGTTTTATTTAAGGCTAACCTTTTATGTACATCACACTGGTGCAAATTGAGACCTTACCAGGGGCAGTTCCCAAATGAAAGCATCTTTAGGAAAATTGTTTTAATTAATGATACCTTTGTATAACAATTGAGATGGTATGGAACAAAGTCAAGCCAAAAAAACCTCTATTCAAATGCCAGTGCTTTGTAAAGACAGAACTCTTGATAAAATCAAGCCACACCAGAAAACAAACCAAATCATATTCCTGAGTACATACTGGAGATTTTATTTCACCTGTATTATGTGCAAGTTAGAGGATCAAATGGATGTGTTTAAATGATACTTAAAATTTCTCATATCACTTAACTAACTTCTGAACACAAGACAGGGAGTCTGTGTGACTGGGAGGGGTTTGTTCAGATTTCTGCTTAGATTTAAACTAAGAAGGTGCCACTGCATTATCACAAAACAGAAACCTTCACTGAGAGTTGGGCACAATTTTAAACATGTATGAACTAAGCACCAAAGCAAGGACAGCTCATCTGGGTCTGTGTCAGCAGCAGAATTTGATGACAGCAGCAAACTGTTCTTGTGGGCAAAAGGAGTTTTCTGCAGAGCTCCTATCCTCAAGGTAATATAGGCCTTACTATTTTAGAAGTCTTGAATAAGAGGCCAAAGATTTTTTTTTTTCCTATTCTATTAATGCAAATTCACGTTAGTAGCACTATAAAATATAGTTTTTGTTAACTTTGCTGACTTAGGCTAAAGAAATTCCATTTGTTCCTAATACCTTGACATGGTTATAGTCAGTCTAACAAAGACTGACTGCATTCTCTGTGGTAGCTGCATCTTTCCCCAAGCATTTTTAAAAATACTGTTTTGATCATAAGTATAGAAATTTGCATCCTGTCAAGAAGGACTGGAACCAGTGAACAAGAATATGGCTCCAACAGATCTTCCTAGACAGGAAATTTTCAGTATCTGTACTCTGCTAATTCTTTAATATCTGTATTAACACATCTATTTTTACTTCTCTCAGGTACCACTAGAGGAAAATGCAAGAACATTTACTCCATTCAATTGAATCCAACAATGTTCCCTATTAGATAGCAATCCATTTTGCTGACACCTGACTGTTATGAACAATGTACCATGTTTTTGTGGCTGCCATTCAACCCACTTCTAACACTGCATGTCAAATGCTAAACAATGCAGGGCTTCTTTCAGGGATGGCATCACTTGCACACAGGCCTCACTTTTAGTCACAGGCAGAAGGTGCACCCAGCACTCCCCTCTGCCATCAGCCTGGCAGCAGCTCTGCTGAATTGTCACATTCTCCCCACCGTTGTTTTGCTCAACATTTGTCTCCACGTAAAATTTCTGTTCTCTTGCAAACACTCAAACTGCAGTTCCAGGCATGAAGATGATTTTTGGATCTATTTTGTGCTTCCCAAACGCTTTTCTCACCATCCCTCCTAAGCCCATTTAATGCCCATTAAATGGGCCAGACTGACTGAGCCTTAGGGCTGCTCTTTATCCTGCAGGAGCTCCAGGAGAGGCAGTGGCACTGCCAGCTCCCACCTGGAGGTGCCAAACCATGTCCCTGGTGACCTGGTGGGAACCAAGGAAGTCACTCTGGGTGGTTTATGTGCCATGAGCACAGGATCATCACTCTCCCTTGCAGCCACAGCTACAGTCTGTCAGCTGTCCTGCAGACCAGAGGAAAAGAAACCATTTTTAGCACATCTATGCCATACAAACATGGTTCTGGCTTTAATTCTGGACCAAGACAGGCAAGCCAGCAGTGAAAGGCCTTGTGTTCCATTAGGAACACTCTGAACTAGCCTGGTGGCAGGGAGCACCCCTTGGCTCAGCCTTCCTGCACCACACAGCTCAGAATTGTCATCAAGTGGCCTTCAACTGGACCCAGGCATGTAAAACATCAGCAGGCTCAGCTTTGCTCCAGGGATTCCCAATTTATCCATGAGGGAAGGGGCTGCAAACAGCCACTGCTGCAGTGAAAAATGTGCATGCAGCAAATCACTGTCACAGCCTGCACTGCTGAGAGAGCTTGTGCAAATCACAGGGAATAAAACAAGCTTTGCTTAATGCAGGCTACTTCATCCTCTGCTTTACACCAAAGCCTTCTTGTTACACCTCGCTCAGTTTATCTCCTCTTGCTAACACAGAGAAGCAAAGAGAGGAGATGATCATGGAGAGGTGCTGCAGCACAACCAGATGGTCCAACTCTCCCCAGCCTTGGCATTGTGTCTCTCCCTGTAACTTGGGTATTTTTATCTTCTCCCACCCCCCTTGGTCCCATCTGCACCTCCCTCTTTCCCCATGTCTGTCACGTTGCTTTTCAGTTCAGCCTCCCCAGGAAGAGATGCTTCTGCTGTCATGTCCCCCACAGTGAACTCAGCAGAAAAGGGGATGGGACTCCTCTGGATTTCATGACAACATGCCTGAGGGGAGCAGAGATGTCCCAGGAGCGCTTGCTAGCAAGGGAAAAGCTCTGTGCTCAGCTTTCCAGCAGGGGCCTGTGCAGAGCTCTCACCTCTGCTCCCAGGCACTGAAGGTGCACAGGAGCAGCCCTGAAGGAGCTTGTGATCATTTCCCAGGCACTTTGGAAGGTCTCTGCACAGGTGTTAGTCTCCCCCTTTTCCCTGCCCTTGCTCGTTTCCCAGCCAGGCTGGGTCTTGTCTCTCACTGTAGCTGCTGATCCCCTCCTGCCAAGCCCCTTCTCACACATCCACCAAAAACAAAGGGCACAGCAAAGGGAAATTCTTTCTTTCTTCTCTTGTGCAGCATCAATCATGAAAAAGAAAACCCACATGAAACTCTTATCCCACTGCTTTAACTGCCAGCCAGGGCTGGCTTCAGTGGACAGATGTTTCTCTGCATCATTTGGTGATCCTGTAGTCAGATGAAGGGCCCTAAAACCCCCAAATTCATTCTTGGTTTCAATTGCAAAGAATGTTCTAAAAGTAAAGCAATGAAATAATCTTGGTTTTAGCGGCATGGCAAATAGATTTACAAAGGAGTTTGTTCATATATTCAAATATATGCTCTATATTTAATTTCTCTGAAGTTCTGCCTTCATACAAATATTATTATATACCAGGGATAGGGTCTCTGTCTCTTTAGCCCATTTACTCAGATGTAAATCAGTGTCTTGCTTTTAATCCTCCCTCTGCTTTTATTGCTTTCATTGAACAATGGGGAAGCCTACTTGTAGTTAATTTACCACCTGAAGACACTAAATAAAAGTTGCAGGGCCTCATTTATTAAATCCCTCCCTAAGTCTGAAGACACTAGGCATCCACTCAAGGCTATGTTTTTCTTAAATATTTTCACCACTGAAATTAGAGAATTTATCCAAACAAACTCCCCATGAGGGAACCCAACATAAACCAGCTTATTTATTGGTGAGTGTTAAGTCAGGTTGATAGTGCTGACTCTTGTGTGATTCTCCAAAGCACATCATTATATTATTTTCATTCTCAATATCTATTATTTTAGCAAACTTTCAGGCAAGTTGTCTCTTGTGTGCTGCTTCCTTTATTGTCTGCCTTTTACTAAAGAATTCTGGCGCTCTCAAATTTAGAGGAAGAAAATAAACTTGTCCAAAAGGAAGTTTCCCATGGCCTGTGTGCTCCAGCTTATTCCAGGCTGTATCACTGACCCAGGACCATTTCCCACAGCAGCCCCACATGCAGCTTGTGAGGTCAGTGTGTTTCAGGTGCATTCCCTGCCTCTCTGGGCAGACAAGTCCCTTTGTTCCCATAAGGAACAGAGACTTTATTATGCACAAGCCACATCAGCTGGAAGTTCTCTGTTTACACAAAATCTCAAGTTTGTACTTCTTAATCCCCAGAACAGGACTTTCAGATTCTGCAGATGCCACTATTGTGGTTTTAAATGCAGGATCTCTCCTGTCTCTTACCTGGTCAGCTCCTGCTTGATGCTGATGATGTGAGTCCTGTTAGGATGATGTTTTAAGTCCTTCCCTTGAGGATTTGGGATGGTGATAAAGGGTCTCTTCCTTGGCTGCAAAAATGCCAGAAGACATGCATTGAACAGAGCTGATTGATGAGGAGAATTTCTGGTTTACATGAGATTTTGACATATTGAAGTTTATTTCTCTCCTAATTCATAACATATAATATTTTTAGATGTCCCAGAAAACAGATGATCTGCACAACTTTGCCTTTGGACAAATATTAACACACAGTTTCCAAAATTAATTTGTTCCCTCAAACCTCAGCAGCTGCTGACTGAAAAGGCTTTGTTCCTTAAAATATGATTTGGCATAACATAACCTAACAGCATACCCTAGTCTATTATTAAGGTTGAATTGTCAAATGAATTGTGTCAATGCAAATTAAATGCTGGGTTTATATTTTTTTCCCTTAGAAGAAATTTCCACCCATCTTCAAACTTCCTCATGAATTCAGAAGAGACATTTTCAAAGACACTGTTGTTATTGTTTATGAAACATCAAAGTTTCCTGCAAAACACTACGACATTTTCCCAACATCTTTTTCAAGCTCAGCACAAGAAATACTGCTGAGCTGCTGGTTCTATTATCTCAGACCCAGCTCTCTGGCAGCAGGGAGAATGGCTCCATAAGAAAAGTGCTTTCCCAGCTCACTGGATATACAGCAAATACCAAAGATCAAGTGGTTAATGATGTGCCCATCAGTCCCAAGTGATTTTTTAGTAACCTTGGCAGACATTGGTACATAGGAAAATTTCTGCCAGGCTCCATATGAGAATAAGCACTCATTCCTTGGATTGAAGGTCAGCACAATGCAGCCAGGTTATTCTGCACCTCCCATGGGGATGAACATGTCCCAAAAGCCCAGGCTGGACCAGTGACCAAGAACAAGAGCTCTGTCTGCTTCCACAGAAGCACTCATCCCTGGGTACACTGCTGCAGAAGTCACAGCCCAGGCGCCACCACATTTGTTGGACTGAGTCCCTAAAAGCAGAGCAGGCCTTGCTCACACCCTCCTGCAGATAAATCAATGTGGGAGGCACTGAAAGGAAACCTGAGGGCCTCAAAATGCTGAAGCTCAGTGACAGGGGAGGACAGTCAGACCCTGCCACTCACTTTGGCTGTTTAGAGGTCTCCATTTTGCAGATGCTCTGAACATGCCACTGCACAGAGCTAAAGGACATACCCTGAGCTAGAGGATGTTCTGTACCCCATCAATGTACAGAAACAGTGTTTAGAACAACCTCTTTGAGAGGGATAAAACCATGCAAAACATCTCAGCAATAACAGAACCATGGAATTGCCTGGATTGGAAAGGACCATAGGAATCATCTCATCCCATCCCCTGCCATGGGCAGGGACAGCTTCCACTAGCCCAGGTTGCTCCAAGCCCTGTCCAGCCTGGCTTTGGACATTTTCAGGGATCTAGGGACAGCCACAGCTTTTTGGGGAACCTGTTCCAGGGTGTCAGCACCCTCACAGGGAAGAATTCCTTCCCAGTATCCCATCTAACCCTGCCCTCTGGCAGTGGGAAGCCATTCCCCCATCCTGTCACTCCAGGCCCCTGCAGTGTGACATCCCATCCTCACTGCCTTGGCTGGCTTTCATTTTTATTGGCTTGTATAATAGATTTTTTCAGATTTATCTTTCTGGCTTCTAAATTAGGTCCAGCTGAATGTCAGCACTTTGTGACTTCTGCACTCCAAAAATTGATATCATATGTTGTCCTGTCCCGCTGTATAAGGGGGAGTCAGAGAGGATTCTTTAGGATAAATTTCTCCAAAATTATATAAAATTTCTTTTATATAACATAAATATATTTTTATGTGTAAATATAAATATTTATATTTATGTATGATATGTATAAATATATAATTTATATTTATGTATAATAAAGCGCAAATGTCCTTTATTCCTATATAAATATATCTATATTATATATAGATATAAATATATACCTATACATAGATATATTTCTATTTAACATATATAAAATATATAATATATAGTAAATACAAATATATAATATATATATTTATATATAAATAAACTGTAAATGCCCTTTATTTTTACATAAATATATTTATATAAATATATATATTATATTACCTGATTATATATATTTATATATATATAAATAAGGAGCAAATGCCCTTTTTATATATATGAGAATATTATTTTATCTGAGATCTAATATATTAATGTTAAAATATATATATTAGAGAACTGCTAATTGATAAAGGAAGATAAGTGTTCCTATGGAAAGGGGATAGAAAAGGAAGGAAAGAGGGGAAAAGAGAGACAGAGAAAGAAGACAGGGACAGCCCCTAGAGTACACCTATGTACACAATTTTTCACCTCATGTATAACATATGTTGAGGCACAAATAAAAATCAGATTGGCCCCTCTCACATGTACATCACCACATTAAATATTTATACATATAAACTCATTCATATATATTTGTGCCATGAAAAAAAATCCAAACCTTTAAAATGTTAATACTGACTATGGGAATTTTACAATGAAAAGTGTTGAAAGAAAAACAGTCAAATATAAACAGTGCATTTGAGCAAACTCATGCAAGCTAAAAAATGGATGTTTATACAAAGCTGTATTTTCTTTGCACCAAAGCTCTGCAGATATGACATCTACAATGGAAAGAAAAAAAATAATCATTTATTGGACCACCTCGTGGTCAAATCCATGTAGCAACACTTGGTTTAGTTCACAGAAATGGCATTAGTTTTATTAATACAAGTTGTTAACATCCTCTATACAACCTTATTAAAAAGCATGTCTCAGCTGGAGAGGATAATGGGATTATAAAGATGTTTATAAGGAACCTGATTTACCAACATGTTCTTATTAAAATTAGCATTTATTTTGTCATTACAGTTCTATCTATCATTAAACCTTTGCACCTACATCTTGGTTCAGTTATTTATGACCAGGGTTTGTTATGCCAAATCTGGGGGTAAAATCTCATCTTAAAACAACTGTGACTAGATATTTTCATCCAAGTCTAGTAGGAAGGCCTGGAGGTTTAAACATCAACTGGAAAAGTTCTCTGCACCTTATGCCCTTCAAGGAAAAATGCCTTTGCTTGAGTCTATGAAGCCCTCAGACATTTTGTATATCTCAGAAATAAAAATAATAGAAAAAGTTATGACTTTACCTTTTCACTTTCTGGAATGAACAGCAATTAAACTAAGGATTTCTTAATAATACTGTTTCACATATGTTTTTTAAAAACTGAACAAGCAAGCATTATTTAGATCCACATTTACTAGCAGAAATAATACATTTATAAACCATTTTAATAAATTAATCTTAACTTTTCCAAATGTGAACAAAAGAGAAATTCTCTTCATGAGCATAGAGCCATCACAGTCCAATTCAGTAATAACAGCAATTTCATACTGATATGAATTTGTTTAAAAGGTGACCTAGACAATGAAGCAAGTATAATTAAATTGGAAACAGCTAATTCAATAAAGTACTGATGTCAAAAGTAATAATCAGGGGAAATTTTAGTGCAACACTCATCTGAAGAAAGGATCATTTTAGAATAATGGTATGCTCATGTGAAGAAACTTAAAATATAAAATGTCTGATGATGGCTGATTGAAAAAATAAAACAAAAGGAGGTTTATGATAATAGATTTCTAAACGAGTAAAAGGAACAGAAACACAGAATTGCTATCATTAATATGTTGCCATTTGTTTGTAAAACAAAGAAAGCTCATTGAATTCGATAAAAATATCTGCTTCCTGGCTTGAAATGGTTAAGTACACTTAAGTTTCACCCAACCTGAGCATTAAAAAGTGCTCCATAAAACAGGTATTGTATTTTCCAGAAGACAGCTGTCCCTGCACAGGCATTCAGGGTACCAGCCATCCCCTCTGTGCAGGAGGAGAACTCAGCCAGTGCCCAAAGCTGCTCTCCACCTGCCCTCAAAACAGAGGGGAAGCTCTCAACCTCCTCCTCTTGTTTCTGTAGAAAATCAAGGCCAGCTTAATATTAATTCAGTTTGCTGATCTGCTGGCCCAGCTCACTTACTGAGCTGAGGTCAGGGTGGAAAACACCCAGCAGAGCTCTACAGCAGAGGTCGAGTTCCTCTGCCCACTCCTCAACCACGAGGGTGAAGCTCCCCTGTCCAGCTCACAATGCCATTTTCAATCAGCTCCTGACTGACCCAAGGCAGGGAATCAGCTCCTGTTGACCATAAAAAATCTCAGGCCACATGGCCTAAACATTTATTGCTGTAAAAACCCGAAAGACACTCAGAAATACAAAAGTAAATCTATAAAAATCATTTGCTGAGGTGCATAAGTGGTTCTCCCAGAGGGAAAAATCATGAAAGAGCCTTAAAAAAACAGATTTTTTGTGCCATTGCTTACTGAGCAACACTCCCACTCCTGAGGTTTATCTGATTTCAAAACACTACCAACAGTCCTAGAAAAAATTAGTTCATATATGAACTAGTACATATATGTGCACACACATGGGAGAAATATTCCTTTTGCACTGTCAAGTGGTGAACAGGCTATTTAAAGTTGCTGATCTGTAAAGAAAGCTGTTCCAAACTTAACCTGGTCTATGTGAGACTTGCATCAAGCCCTAATCCTAGAAAGTGAAAAACAACACACTGTTCTAACCAAGGATCAGCGTCAATTTGTCTGGTGTGAACTACATAGAGCCCACAAACAAGGAAAAATTAAATTTCCTGTTCAAAAATTAGGAAAACCCAGAAGAATTTTGCCTTGCACTCCAGAGGTAACACCACCACCTCTGGTCTCACAGCCAGTGAGAGGAAGAACCACAGCAGAGCTCATTTCTGTGTTCCCATGCTGAGCCAAAACCCTGGCAGCTGGAAAAATGTGGCAATCAGAAAAGCAAAAACTTCCACAAACACTGAAAGATTTGCTCTACCACCTTAGAAGAAGCTTAAATCATATAAAAATACAATACAAATATTAAACAAAAAATAATAAAATTATATTTTTATAGTTATAAGTAAGAACATGCCTTAAGTGAGGAACTGTACAAATAACATAGTAAAAAGTTATAATGTAAGGGTGTGGTTGTATAGTTTAGAAGTTTAAAAGTTCTATATATATATATTATATCTTCTAAATATATATATTATAACTTCTACAGGTTTGGAAGTTATAATAAAAGCATATGTGTACATGTAAGTTTAAAGCTCATTAAATAAAAGTATCCACAGTACAGTAGAAGTCAAAGAAATTAGTTTAAAAAAAATAATAATAACTCTTGTAACAACCATCTATTAGTTTAAAAAGTTAATACACTTAAACTATAACCAAATACTCCTCTAAAATCTCACAGCCTCTGAGACTAATATTTATCTAAACAATAAATCCTTCTTAACTTAAAAATAGTCCCATCCCTTCATTTCTAACAATAATAGAAGAATCCCTGCCTGGCTTGCCAGCTGAGCCAGCTGCAGCTGGAAGTCCCAGGGAAGGAGAAGTATGGAAGCCCACGGTGTCATTTTTCCAGAGTCACTTTTCCTGACTACAGCCACACTGTAATTTGTCAGCCAGAGTCTCTCAGTCCCACAGAGATCTCGTTTCCCTGGAGACAAGTCTTTGAAATAGCAGTTCAAAACACCAACCAGATTGAAAGAGGAATTCAATTAAAGGGAAAAACCATCTAGTTCTGCTAAGAGAAGCTTCTGGAACATGTATTTCTGGTGTTTTAATTTATTTATTATTACTTATCCACTTCTTTGTCATAGGCATGGGTAAACACAGTAAGGTTTTAGCTGATAATTCAGTTATACTGATGTTTCCTTTTTTTTAATTATTGGCTAATAACTTGGATTACTGTTGTTTTTCAAACTTTATGTAATTTAAACATTTGCTTATTTGTAACTTTTTGACAATTCATATAATATTGTTCCTGCTGTTTGAATGAGATACTTTTAATGGACTACAAAGTTAAGTAACAGTTAATCCTAATGGCTTGCTTTTTAGAGCAAAAAAAAACTTTTGGATTGGAGAGGTATTGGATCAAGAGATCTCCAGCCCACATGATTCACTCTCAGAACTTCCACGAAGTATGAATTCTGAGAAAATTAGTGCCTCCTTATCATGTGATGCAGCTCAAGCACAAAATTCTAAAACCACAACATACCCACATGTCAATCCACATATCCATAAACCACATCATATCCACATGTCAATCCACATATCCACAAACCACGTCATATCCACATGTCAATCCACATATCCACAAACCATGTCATATCCACATATCCACAAACCACGTCATATCCACATATCCTTCCCAGTGGCACTTTAATTTTTATTTTTTTTTTATGAAGGAAAAGATGAGTACCCTTGCACTCGAAATACACCTGTTTGGAATTCTGACACACATTAATATAAGCTCTGTTTTTCACTTCTACTCAGCTTTGCAGCCATTAGTGATGGAAAGAAAACAGAAAATCACTTCCAGGCACTGTGACACACAGCAATGATAGGCTGTTTCAATAAGTTACATTTCAACAGCCACAAAAAGCAAGTTACTAAACCTCTGTTTTCTTTACACTTTCAAGCACAATTTTCTCCTTTACCTGTAATGTTAGCAAACTAAATTTGGTGCCAATTTCCCAAGATTTCCAAATGTTCCTAAAGAAACGTCAAATACTTGGAAGATTTTTCCTTTCTTTGTACCAGACTAAAATGAAAAACGTTTCTGTTGGGCTATGAGCTGAGTGGTTCTGATCAATACAGATCATGTTTTATCACTGAAAAAGCAGGGAAGTGTTGAATGTTTCTCCTGCATCACAACAGAGCAGATCATACAGAGGGAGGAAGCAAACTCCTGTTTAAAAATTAGGCTTTTAAACAGTATAAAGAGTTAGTGTTACATGGTTTTGTTATGCCAGTATTGATGGGCAAACAAGACAAACTTCTGTCAAAAGTGGTTTCATTCAATGATCCTCTCAGGACACCAGAAGAAAACTAGTTCCTAATCTTGCAAAGAAAAAAAAAATGATATTTAATGCTGTCTGAATAACTCTTTTACATGACTGAGCTACAGGTTTTCAAACAAAATTCATACACTGAAATGTTTAGAATTTATCCAATGCCTAGCCCAAAAATTAGAAACGCAGGTGTGGATTTATATATTGTCCAGTTTAAATTACTGAAATGAAGTATTTGGTATCCTGAACTTGAGGGAAATTGTTGTTTCTTAAATAACATTGAGGAAAATTGTAGAAATATGACAACAGTCTGGTGTCAGACATTTAGTAGAGAACAACATATATAATGCAAACAGTTTGTCTAGGAGCTGCAATACTCTGATATTTACCACTTTAATAGAAGCAGCTTAAGTTGATCCACGTGTTCTACCTGAGTTTATTGGAGTAAAATTAAATAGATTAATTGTATCTGCCTCCAGCCTTTAAAAATCACCTAATCATTCTTCCTGCACATGCTGATCTCCAGAAACAGCAGTTTTATGAACAAATTAGCTCCAGTATTTTTACCATACAAAAGTATGCCAAATTACACTTGGAAACATTAAATTTACTTCAAAGAATTGTGGGGTGCTTTGTTTTTAAGAGAACATAAAGGATATTAAATATCCATCATGGTTCAGACATTACAGATTTATGAAGCTGAGCAGCAGTGAATGGGGGAGTAGATGACTATAACTGGTGGGACCTGATCTAAGACAAGAGCTTGATGCTGTAAGAGATCTCTCCAGTGAAAATAATGACATTTTCAGAAAGCCTTCTCCAGCAAACCTGGTGTGAATAGATAGGTTTGATTCTTCATAATATCTGTTTATTCCTATTTTTTCCATATAAATAATATTTTTGTGGTTGCATATAATCTGCAATTTTTAAATTTCTAATCTACAGCAATCAAAGCTGTTATGTAAATTACTCAGATTTATTATAAACTGAGGCTCCATCTTGTCCAGCTGTGGAAACAGAGCTGAAGAGTGAGACAGCGCCTCTCCAAAAAGGGTGACCTGAATCAGTGGACAGCTGCGAGCTGAACCAGAATTAATCAACAAAGAATTCTGATACAGCTTTCCTGTAAAATCTTCAACCCACCAACTTCAGATGCAGACATCTATTTGTTTGGCCTTTATTGTCTGAAAATCCACGTGGGCCTGGGAGCTCAGTGGTGGCTGCCTGGACCTCTGTGAGCTGAATTAGCATCAGGATCAGCAACTTTCCCCCAGCTGAGGGCTCAAGGAGCTGTCAAGAGAAGAACTCTCCCTCCTGGCAGTAATTCCTTTTGGAGAGCATTTATTCTTTCAAAAAGTACACCAAAGAGACAGCCAGTGTATTACAGAGCTACAAAAAGAAGCAATCTGTCTTAATAGCTGAGAAAGTTGTGAGCAAAAGAAAAAGCCTGGGTTTTGAGCCCTCCTCCAAATTTTTTTCAGTTATTCAGTGGTGCAGGAAAAGTGAACTAGGTGATTGTTAACCATTATTCCAGCCTCATATACAGTAGACTTTTTTTTTTTTTATTTTTTTAAACATGCTATCAAAAGAAAAATTTAAGGAGAGGGGACTGTATTACATAAAACCTGAAGAATCTCTTTTTATCATTACCTAAGCTGATGATTTTTACTGGTAGGAAGATGAAAGTCCTTAAAACTACAGGTTTTGATCACCTGCTTTTGTTTTATATTCTACTGTAACATTTTAAGTTTCTAGAGTTGTAATTTACTCTGACTGTGCTCAAAATTGCTAGATGTAGCCACGTACAGGTTTTTGTATTAAAAAGAATCATTTTTACCCAAAGGCTTTAAATAAATGCCACACTCCATTTGGAAAGAGTGCTTAGCTATTTTTATCTTAAAAAAAAAAAATAAAGATGGAGAAAATGCAAAACAGTACTGAGATCAGCTTTGATCAAGTAGAATTCAACAATTTTTCAAAGTACCACCACAAAACAGTGTGGAAAAGAGCACTTCTTGTAATAGTCTTCAGAAATAAGAGAAAAAAAAAAATCCTCCTGATCTATACAGGCTGAATATCCACTGGGTGGAGAACAGTGTTGATTAATATTTACAATTCTGGATGATTTTTACCAACCTGAACAACAGCGAGATGCAATTCTCACCTCTGCTGACATCTAAAATGTGTGCTGGGAGTGTTCTGGCAGAACCCATGAGCTGCTGAACAAACATGCCCTAAGACAAGTCCTGAGAGGTGCCTGAGCAGCAAAGAATCATCTTTTCTTTCAGCTAAGGACACTGACAATGGTTTTGGGGGAAAGGGAGTCTCTTGTCACTTCTGCCCCCCTCCCCTCTGCTCACATAATTCCTTTTAAAAGACAAAGCTGAATCTTAACTCATGTTGACTCAACTCATCACTTAGGGGAGCTGAGAGGGGACCTTACCTCCCCTCAGCCTTGCCTGTCATTCTCACTAAATCTTCACTTTCTTCCACACTGAGACTGAGCAACATCAGAAAGGGAAAAAAAAATAATAAAAAAGAAGATAGCTAACTTCAGTCTGCCTCAGGTGAAGCCCAGCAGCAGCATCCTGCTTCCTGCTCTATCAGGAGTTCCTTTCATGCCCTTGAGATGACACATTGAGACATTTCCCTCTCACATCAAAATTATTCACTTTCTCACTTCCCAAAAAAACTGCTTTCTTACCCAAATTTTGGCCAGGAAATTTGGTCTACTAGGAATTCTCTTTCATGCCCTTGAGATGAGACACTTCTCTCTCATATCAAGACTATTCATTTTGTCACTTGCCAAAAAACTGCTTTCTTACCCAAATTTTGGCCAGGAAATTTGGTCTA
>WBNP01000651.1:210204-300064 GCA_013401095.1 Passerina amoena | reverse complement strand
AGAAGATAGCTAACTTCAGTCTGCCTCAGGTGAAGCCCAGCAGCAGCATCCTGCTTCTGCTCTATCAGGAGTTCCCTTTCATGCCCTTGAGATGACACATTGAGACATTTCTCTCTCACATCAAAAATATTCACTTTCTCACTTCCCAAAAAAAACTGCTTTCTTACCCAAATTTTGGCCAGGAAATTTGGTCTACTAGGAATTCTCTTTCATGCCCTTGAGATGAGACACTTCTCTCTCATATCAATACTATTCATTTTGTCACTTCCCAAAAAGCTGCTTTCTTACCCAAATTTTGCCCAGGAAATTTGGGGTATCAGGAGTTCCCTCTGATGCCCATGAGATGAGACACTTCTCTCTCACATCAAAACTTTGCCACTTTCCAAAAAACTGCTTTCTTAGCCAGATTTTGGCCAGGAAATTTGGTCAATCAGGAGTTCCCTTTCATGCCCTTGAGATGGGACATTTCTCTCACATCAAAACTATTCACACTTTGCCACTTTCCAAAAAACTGCTTTCTTACCAAATTTTGGCCAGGAAGTTTGGTCTACCAGGAATTTTCTTTCGTGCCCTTGAGATGAGACTCTTCTCTCTCACATCAAAACTATTCACTTAGCCACTTTCCAAAAAACTGTTTTCTTACCCAAATTTGGCCAGGAAATTTGGTCATTTGGTCTACTAGGAGTTCCCTTTCATGCCCTTGAGATGAGACATTTCTCTCCAACATCAAAATTTTATTTTGTCACTTTCCAAAAAACTGCTTTCTTAGCCAGATTTTGGCCAGGAAATTTGGTCTATCAGGAGTTCCCTTTCACTGGAGTGCCCGTGAGATGAGACATTTCTCTTGCACATTGAAACTATTCACTTTGTCACTTCCCAAAAAACTACTTTCTTACCCAAATTTTGGCCAGGAAATTTGGTCTATCAGGAGTTCCCTTTCATGCCCTTGAGATGGGACATTTCTCTCTCACATCAAAACTATTCACACTTTGCCACTTTCCAAAAAACTGCTTTCTTACCCAAATTTTGGCCTGGCACACCCCTGCCCTGGCTTTTCCAGCCCTTTGGAAGCACACTGTCAGAAATCTGGTGAATTACACAGACCATGGGGCAGTCCCTGACTTCTTGGCTTGCAGAGGCAGAGCCCTTCCACGATATATTTTGAATACCCAAAAGATCAGCATCTCTATTAGGAAATAAAACCAAACAAAGCAAGCAATCTCAACACAAAAGGACAACAAAAGGTGACTAAAAAGTACCCAGTCATCGATTTGAAATGGGAAACATAAACATGTCCTTGTATTGACAAGGGACAGGACAAGTCCTGTTTCTCTGAGGAGAAACTCAAAGCAGAAGCCTCACTTGGGTACCGTGTGCTGCATCCTCCAGGGAAACCTCTCTCACTTCATTGAACATAAAAGAGTCTAGACAGATTGTTTCAGGAGACAAGCCTAAAATGAGGCAGAAAGAATACCGCCCACAGGGAATTTGTTAAAATTACTGGAGATACAGATCGCAAAAGAACTCCTCAGAAGACTTTGAATCCAATTCTGATTTCAATAGACTACTCCAAGAGAATTTATTTTTTATATACTCTGCCCACAGGAAAGGAAAAAAGATACATTTGGGTGGCACACTTTAAAGGTTGGATTCTTTTCCATACATAGAGTGAAAAGCAGAGGGATGAAGCACTCAAGAATTATTTAGCAGAAACTTTTTGTCTTAAAAGTTGGCAGAAAAGTTTAATATCAACTACTTGCTACAAAGATAAATTCTCAAGAGATTTGATCAAAAATGGCCAAAAAATTGGCTTGCATCACCACAATTATATCCTGCTTTAAAATACACATGCAATGAGGACTATCTTTGTTACTGGATAACAAAAATGATAATATAAGGAACAGTATTCCTTCTGTGAGTGATAAGGAAAAAAATATATTCTCTGTGTCCGTTATGGGGTAGGGGTGGGTAGGGTGGAATCTGAAAATCATTGAAGGGAAGAGCTGCATGCAGTTTGATTTATGCCTGCTCTTCATTTTATGCATAGCCTGGGGAGCCTCATGATGATGTGTAATGAGTCAGGGTGAAATGTGGATAAATAAATGCACTGCACAATTTGTGAAGGCTCCTTAAAGCCTCTTTTTTTTTATACACTCCATTCCAAATTGCCTTTTCTGGGGGAGAGATGGGAGACATCAGACAGAGCTCACGTAGTAAGACAAATCTCCACTTGTATTCTATTTCTGCTCTTTCCTTTGGTTTTTGGTTTTGTTGTTTTGGGTTTTTTTTTTTTTTTTCCATTTTCCCCTTGTTCAGAAGGAAAGCCACTGCTCAATATTTCATCCTGATGCAGTAATAACCAGGTGGACAAAGTTCAAGATGAGTACTTCTGACAGATCTCTGTGTACAAGCAAGTAGCACTCCTCCTCCTCCCTGGAGCTGGGGAGCACCACAGGATAAACACAGGGCCAGTTTTTTCCAGGGAAGGAGCAGAACACCATTCCCTCTTCCTTTTCCCCTTCTCCCACGCTCCTCCAGCCCACAAGCCACATTTTTCCCCTAGAATATCAGGTGTGAGAGTTCAAGCAGCTCCTTCACTAGCAAAGGAAAATCTGTAATATCCTAAACAACGTTCTTCATTTATGGAAAAGAGAGTGTGAGGAACCATGCATGCACCGGCAGCTCAAAAACCTAAATTCCTACCCAAGAAACAGAATGACCCTGAATCCTTTCTATATCTTCAAGTACCCCTAATTACAAAGGGGAGCAGAACTGGAAATTTTCTATATTATGGCAAATTTTTGTTCAACCATAGCCAGCTAAGGTAGCTGATCCAATATTTTTTACTGTCAAATTACAGCTGATCAAAATAAATCAAGATATATTCAACCACTTCTATGTTTTGTTTTATATTTTCCCCTCCCCCAGCCCTCACTCACTTAAAAGTAAGAAAATGTATGGAAGATCTTACAATGAAAACTGAGCTGTGGTGTGCTGTAATTCAGTCCACAGTAAGAGAAATCCCTCTGCCTTTACAGAGGTTCAAATACAGTTCTCTATATTTATTTCTTCCTATTATCACAAATTTGCTTTTCAAATACGTTCTCTCTAATCATGAGGAAATTCTTAATCATTTTCAAGACTGAAAGAATATTGGTTTTAAGATCCAAAAGCAGCCTTGGGCATTCAAAATAAAATAACAAATCTGCCACTTCCACATTGAAAGGGGTGTGTGTGCATATATAGGCAACAGCATTTTTTTTTCCATATGAAATGTTTCATATGACTAATAATTTTCCTTGAGTTTGTGATGGAAAAAATTACTAAAATCAGTTATGTTATTCAATGACTGGAAGCTGGGAGTACAGTGTCACATATTCCTGGGAGTTCAGTAGCTCCTTTATTAGAAATGAGTTCCAAATTACCAATTTACAGACTTAGCACTCTAGGACATCCCTACCCAAACTGTAGCCTTCACTCACTAAATGGTGAAGTCCAAAATTAATTAATACAAGCTAAAGTTCTACCGTGCCTTTGTTGCAATTATTGCTATTCACTGGAGGCCACACTCCAAAAATACTCACTATTTCTACCTGAACTTACTTGCAATTGCTAAGAAAGTTGCTTTAGAATAAAATCTAAATCAACCATGTTTTTTTAACAAATCAGCTCGCTGCCTGTCTCTCAGAAATGTTCATTATCCAGGGAAATGAGAACAGATAGGTTTCTTAGTTGGGTAAGTACCTGCTAATGTACGGCAGATACTTGGGTTTAATTGACAAGAGTCACTAACACACCATCCAAAATAAAAAGGCATCTCCCTTGATGAAAGTAAAGCCATTTGAGCTCACTCTGCCTTTTGACAAAGGCCTCTGCTGTCCCCCTGTGTTTATGGCCAGAGAAGGAGGAGAACATCATCTACAGCAACATTACCATCACTTGCACCTCTTGCCTCTTTCCCCATCCTCAGGTTTGGAGGCATATTTATCAAAGGCAGTTGGAAATTACCAGTGTCCCAGTTGTGCTTCTGATCTAATTCTCTAAACACTTCTCACAATGTGAATTGCAGCTCGTGAGCTGCTGGAGAGCCAGCAGAAGAACAGCAGCTCACTTATTTCCATAGAAATGGCCTCATTGCTATGCAGGCTTGGGATAATTTATGGGAAGGGATTCTCAGCTGAAAACAGGGGTCCTGCTGGCAATGCCCTTCTATTTATACACAAAGAAATTCAATTTCAAAAAGATTTAAGAAATAGAACTTTTAAATCACTGAGGTGAGCCTCACCTGGACCCACAACAAAAGCACCACAGGTGCAGAGCAGATGAGCAGTGGATCAGTGTCACAGAACCACAGAATGGTTTGGGTTGGAAAGAACTTTAAAAAACATCTCATTCCACCCCCTGCATGGACAGGGACACCTTCCACTAGCCCAGGGTGCTCCAAGCCCTGTCCAACCTGGCCATGGCCACTTCCAGGGATGGGGTGGCCACAGCTTCTCTGGGCACCCTGTGCCAGGGCCTGCCCACCCTTGCAGGTCTAAGGGTGGTATTTGGGAAGGAATTACAGGTGTAAATGTAAATCTACCCTCCTTCAGCTTACACTATTCCCTCTTGTCCTATCAGGAAAAAAAAAAGGTAAAAGGCCGTTTTAAGAAGGAGTGAATATCTTAGCAAAAATGCAAATAGATAAGACATATGAAAAAATATCTCTAAAATTTAGATTATTCCTATAATTACATATGAAACCAGCATATTTACAAGAAAAAAAAAAAAAGCTGTTAGTCATGATTTCCATTTCTAAGCTTTTGTCTGCCTGTTAATGTTTGCTCGTTTTGTGTTTCATCACTTTTCATTTAGAAAGGTTTTGCCCAGAGACTACACAGATGACTGAGTTTAAGATTAGTTCAGATAAAAAGAAAAATTATTGTATACACACTCCACAAGCTGCTGGTTTACAACCCCTACCTTACAAAAATACATCACAAATATCAAAGAAATGGGTTTGTCTGAGGTTTTGTTGTTATTTTCCTATTCTATCCTAGTCAAACAACAAAATTGCTCACAGTATTTTGCTGATATTAGTTATTTTCTGCACTTTAATTTCACAGGTGAAATATTCTGAACTGTTTTCCTAGAAGAGTTATATTAAAAATGAAATAATATCTCATTCTTTTCAAAATGTTTCTTAAAGAGAAACAAAGATTCACAAAAGTGAACTTTTTCAGATACATCCAAGTCAATCTCTTGCAGGAAATGAAGGTCCTTCTCAAAGTTTTACCCAGCAAGAAGGAGAAAGCAAAATTCATGGAATGTGAAGGGAACATTTATTTCTTCTTCACTTTCTTACGTGAGCATGACTATTTCTAATTGCAGGTGTTGTGAGGACACAGCATGGCAAAGATGCTCCTGCTTAGCCACTCCATTTCTCCATTTTGTGTGCAAGGTACTTCATTCTGAATTTAACTGTAATTTGAGTGATGATTTAAGTAGATGGGGAAATGTGAGTGCTACGTGGGATGAGCGAAACATTCAGAGACCACACGGGAAGGGAGCAGAGCTGGCACAGAGGGAAAATACCACAGACCCCAAAGGATGAGGAGGGCCTCATCCTTCTTTGCCTGTGTCCAAAGCAGCACAGCAGAGCTAAACTGGCACTCACTTGATGCCATGTGCAGGTTCTTCCAGATTATTGTGCTGCTTTCTCTCTGGAATGTTAAATATTAAATATTCTTCATGAAGGACTGGTATAACAGCAACACACCTTCCTTGGAGGTGCTGGTGATGCCAGAGGGACATTTCTCCCTGCCACAGCCTTTGGGCTGTGACTGTCACAAGTCCTGGGGCTGCAGGAGACCAACCCTACTCCTTAAGGCTGAGATTTGCTTACAATTGCACTTGTCACAGTGACTTAACACCTGTTGTTTTCTCTGTGAATTTTGGCTTTTAATGCTACCCAGTTTCCTGCCAGGTAAAAACGACCATCTCCAACGTTGGCGTTGAACAGAATTATGCATTCAGCTCAAAGTAACTTATTGCACCAGCTGAAGGGTGCAATATGAATGTCCTAACATTCATTATGAATGTCCTAACACACAGTGTAAGTTCCTTAAAATTAATTCAAAGAGGAAATGCGGTTTAATTTCAAGATTGGGAGTCGATTTTTTCCTATGATTCTGCTACTGAATATACTTACATTCTACATTCTATTTTCCATTTCAATTTCTCCTTCGCTGGTAGCTTCTCAAGTGCCAACTTCTATTTCTGACATTTTTACAGCACAGTTTATTAATTAATTATATATTTACATGTAAGATGCCTTAATTATCTAGGAAGCTCCACCAAAACACCACAGGCTTATGTCCTGGGCATAAATGCTTTCCTCTTTTACTAATTACCCCAAGCCTTCCATGCACACCCTCATTCTAAATTTCAGCCCATCATTATAAATCTACACATGATCTACAGACTGGGACATTTGTGAGGGGTCTGTCAGAAGGCAAGGTTCCTGTGTGAGCAGCTTGCACCCCTGATAGCCTCACTTTGTTCCAACACATTACAAACCCCTGAAATTAAGATAATGGTTTTTCGGAGTTGAAATGTAAGTTCAGAAGGTCATGATTCTACTGTTAAATTCAGCTTAATTACAAACAAGCCTGTGAGGATTGTAAGAAGCACTTCTCACTGAAGAAACATCAAAACACTGAGATAATTTTTACTGTGGGAGATGTTGGGAAATACAAGCCCATACAATTTATAAATACTCCCAACAGCTGAGTCTGCAGAATTGTTAGAGTTGAGCATATACCATCAAGAGATGAAAGAAAATGGATTGTATTTATGAGACATGGCAGCCTCTACATACTTTTCTTGAAACTACTTGTTCATGGCCTAGAAGCCTCTGTAAATGTTGTGATAAAATAAGTGCCAGAATAGGGAGCAGTCATGCATGTGATAGGAAAATTCACTGGCGTGGCAGAGGAATATATATGAGCACTTGCATTTGTTTGTTTGCTTGCTCACACTTTTCACAGCAGAAAGAATTATATTGGATGCTCTGAAACACTCCTAAAATACGCAGGATTTTGCAAAATATCTTCGTAATTGTAAAGAGGAGATGTTCTGCTTTCTTTTAAGAATGATTATAGAAAATTGGTCATGGCAATTTAATATCCTGTGTTATGTGCCTTCATCTCTCCCCATTCTCTGCTAACCTGCTGGAAAAGGTTGCTGTTGATTTATGCTTTTGTTTGTGAATTACACTGTAGAGTTTCAGAGGCAATAAGAGCTAGAAAATTGCTTCTTACAGTCAATGACCTCCTTGTAGTTTACTTCCTTATTTTATCATAATAGAGACATTCACTTGATGGAGATTTCCCTACCAAAGAGAAGACTCTGATCCTTGACCTTAATGAACATGTTTTCCTACCTGCTCAGAGCATTACAAGTATTTTAGTGGCAGCCAACTTTGAGCAGAGATTTAAAGATGGTTTGTTATTCAGTGATAAAAGTGCAGTCTACTGAGATAACTGCTGCTGTTAAGAAAACAATGGTTTATCCTTTAGATTACAGTACCTCTCACATAAACTTTCATTTCTCTTCCCCAGCAAATTCATCTTCTAAACAGGGCCAGCATTGCTTGATCATTGCTGTTGAGGCTATTTATCTGTAGCTCAGGATGAAAGAGAAGTCTCTAACAAGTGCCCAAAACCTGAAATCACTGGGAGGCTTTTCCTTGACTCCAGGAGGATCTGATCAATCTCTAAATGCACAGAGCAATTGTATTTTCAGATGAGGTACAGAGGGCTGCTGTCTTCTGCCAGCAGTGCTCATGTAGATGAGGATTAACACCACCACACTTGAGCTAATGGAATTGCTTTATGGAACCATTGAGTCATTAAGGTTGGACCTTTGAGATCACTGAGTCCAGCTGTTAGCCCAGCACTGTCGAGTCCACCACTAAACCATGCCCCCAAGTGCCACATCTCACTGTTTAAATACCTCCTGAAATAGTGCTTCAACAGCTTCCCTGGCCAGCCTGTCCCATTGCTGACAACCCTTTGCTGTGAAGAAATTTTTCCTAATATCCAACCTAAACTGCTCCAGCACAACTTGAGACCATTTCCTCTCATCTGTTGTTCATCACCTGGGAGAAAGGACTGATCCTCACCCCATAATATAACCTAAGAGAATCACAGACTATCCTGAGTTGGAGGGAACCCTCAGGAATCAAGTCCAGCTCCTGGCCTGGCTCAGGACACCCCAAGAGTGACACCATGTGCCTGAGGGTATTGTCCAGACACTTCTTGAACTCTTGCCAGGCTTGGTGCCATGGCCACTTCCCTGGAGAGCCTTTTAAGTGCTCAACCATCCCCTGAGTGAAGAACCTTTTTGTAATATCCAATATAAACCTCTCCTGACTCAGCTTCAGGCCATTCCCTTGGGAGCTGTCGCTGGTAAAAGAGAGAGCAGTAGTTGTAGGCAGCTGTAAGGAGTGATAAAACCTCCCCTGAGCCTCCTTTTTCCTGGGATAAACACTCCCAGCTGCCTCAGCTGTTCCTCAAAGGACTTGTGCTGCAGACCCTTCCCCAGCTCTGCTGCCCCTCTCTGGAGCTGCTCCACAATCTCCATGTTTTCCTGGACGGAGGGGCCCAGAACTGGCCACAGCACTCGAGTGTCCCTCCCCAGAGCCCAGCACAGAGGGACAATCACTGCCCTGGTCCTGCTGGATCCTGTTTTGGATCCAGGTCAGGTGTCACTGACCCTCTGCCCACCTGGGCACATGCTGGCTCCTCTGCTCAGCCACTGTTGAGCAGCACCCCTGGATCCTTTTCCATGGAGCCACTTTCCAACCCCTCTTCCCCCAGCCCCTATCTCTGTGCAGTTGTGACCCAAGTGCAGGACATTTTCTGTGAGCCTAAGTGCTTGTTCCTAATGACAGATGGAGGGCTGTGGTGCACAGGGAGATGTGGTCAGCCAGTTCTGGTCAAACTAGGCATCATGAATGTAGTTCAGTCATCTTGCATTAGTAATCAACTCTTCACAAATACCACATTCCTAGAAAATGGGAACCTATGCATGCAAGAAAATGAAACCTATTACAGAAGCAAGCTTCCTTTTCTAAGCCCAGCTCAGCATCTCCTTCTTCCTAAGGAAACCAAATTAATAGATTCTCATTATTTCTCATTCTCCACCTGGTAGCTCTCCAAACACCCAACTTCCCACCCACACCTTGGAGTAATGGTCAGCCCTCTCTGACAGTGTGGTAGAAGCAGCAGAGGTGTAAAGCTCCCAGGTTTGTCAGAAGAGGTGGCATGAAAGGACCAAGGAGGGAGGCAGATTAATACTCCCACTGAAAAAGTGTTTACAGAGCAGATTAAACCATTATTAGACATTCCCCGCGACAGATGGCACTGGAGAAAATCGAGCGTCATGCGTTCTGCCACTCACAGAAATGCTCACTAAATAGGATGCAGAATAGTTGCTAATGAAGATAACACGTAAGAGACAGTATTATACTGCTCTAAGGCTTAATTTGACTCACAGGGAGCATTTCCATCTATCCCAGATTGCTATTTCTTTTTGCAGAATTTCTTTCATGCCTTTTTTCTTTTAACACGTTTTGTTCTGTTACCTTGATGATAGGGGAGTAAACAGCAGAATGAGATTTCTCCTAGGTTTCTTGACAAATTTCATTCCCTAAGAAAAGCAACTGAGGTTGAAAAGCCAGTTTTCTTTGTCTTCCTTTCTGTGCCACTCCAATTAGAGCCTCCCTCTGTTGATGAGTTCTTGCTTGTCTCATCTTGTTAGATGTTGTAGCCTTTATGCAAAATATTTTTATATGCAGATTTTTGATGTCTCTTTAATTTAAATACCTATTGTCTTCTTGAAAATTTAATAACCTATTATTCGGTTATGTTCATGCTTATTTTATTCAAATTCTTCCATCTTAGTTTACAGCTAATGTCAGGTAGCATAGAAGGACAGACTACATTAAAAGCAAATGCTCAGCCTACTTTTTTATTTAAATAATAAGGATGAAATTGCTGTATATGAAAGTAAAAAGGAATAGTCAAAAGTTCCCTTCACTCCAGACCACCAGGCAAATCTGATAAAGGTGTATCAATTACTGTATAGAATAAGATATATATGCACGAGGTTGATGAGTTTACCCTCTGGTTATGGCTCTGCAGCTTCAATTACGAGCTAATCCCTCTCAGTCTGCAGTGACTGAAAAATGGCTGTGACTCAGTGAAAGCCCAGTTTCAGAAATGACATTCAAAGAGTTGCAATAGAAGGAAAGAAAAGTACTCGAATCACAATTACATGCTGGATGTTCAGGAAATGCCTTGAACTGTGCAGGTTGCGACTCCTCAAATTGAATTAAGAGCACAAGTCAGGCAGGTCCCCCAGTTCAAAGGCACATTGTGACCATGAAGTACCCACAAGATGAGATCCCTCACACAGGTGACATGTTCTGAATTGAGCTCTCTCACCAAGGGTCTTCTACATTTCCAGATCTCACCTGGATGTACTTTCAGAGAGCACCTGAAGCTACAGGCAGGAGCCACTCCCTGGTTTACAGTAAATCAGTAAAGGGCCTCTGTAGTGGGAAGAGTAACCAACTGAAGCTTTCCTCTGGCATGAAAGAAAATCCTTCTGACTTGCATGGTTACCCCTTAGCCAGTCTCCTTTTGAACAGCAAAGTGTCCTGTTGGGGCCAGGCAAAGATTACTGTTCTCTCAGGACTGATACTCCAAATGAGAAGAAAACCTCAAGATGCTCAAAGACATACTAAAAAGCATAAAGATTTTCTGAATCTTATGTCCATTTTCTACTTTAATCAAGAATTTTCCAAGAAAATCCCACACTGCTATAGAGAGTAGTGGGAAGAGCCAAAAGACCACAGAACTGAAGCTGAGTGGAATGCTCAGTCCCAGGGGGATTTGTGTTATTGCTGAGACACAACTGCATCACCACCCACACGCTCACAGCAACAGACTGGAAGGCACTGCTACACCACCCCTATTGGACCATTTTTCCAATGATTAAGTTTCCTGTTATAAGGCAGAGGAAATTATATTTACATTATCAGTAACATAATCAATTGTAGAGAACCATTGTAATATATTAGAATTTATTTCAGGACTTTCTGCTAATTATCAACCAGGAGCTTTATCATTCAGCAGAACTTGAAGGAATTCATTGCATTTATCACAGGCCAGAGGTGAAACTCATAGGTTTAGACAAGGAGCTGTGTCCATGGCAATAAGAAATTAAATTAATTCAATCTCCAAGCTCTCTTTCTGAAACAATAATACTTTTGTCTTTTACCTCTTTCTTTCATCACCTACCAGCTGTTTTTACAGACACTTCCATTTTATAAACAAATTGTTCTTTCTTGCTTTTATGATGATATTTTTTTCTCTATGCTCCTGTAAACTCTATAAGACTCCTGCAATAAAGAATATTTCATTTTCAGTCTTTCTCTGAGCAGAACAAAGCCAGTCCTGAGACTTATCTCTCATTAAAGCAACTCCTGATTGCATATCCCTAAAAAGACCACCCTACTGACGTTCTCCTGTAGTGCATTATTGTCCAGGTCAATTAACTGGCATCACATGATCTTGAAATTTATATGACTTGGGCCTTTTCCTGCCACTTCAAGGGATAGCAAAAATCTTATTTTTAATTTTCTTTCATTGATCTTTTTGTCTTTATTCAGCTAAATAGTAGGGTAGACAGAAGCATTTTATATCCCCAGCATAAACCTCCCCTTTATCCCAATGAGGCAGTCTGTTTCCCAAGGAAAGGAAATGCACATTTCTGTGAGGTACTGCAGCCAAGCTCCTACAATGCAAAATATTAGGACATGCACAGCATTTTGTAAAATATGGCATACATTTCTGTTTCTCATAAACAGCCTCTAATTCGGCTCACTCGCTACCCATGGACAGTAGGTGTCTGGGCTTTCAGGAAAAACAAGGAAAATGCAATCTGGATGGGTTTTAAATGGAATTTGGTGTAGTTCAGCTGAGAGCAGCCTGGGAGATAGGAAGGAAGCTGAGCAGTGCTCAAGGAGACAGGCTACTTGGAGATATTTTTTTGCCAAACACAGAAGAAAGCAGACAGAAACCAGGAGTTTTCCCCTGCAGCAGGCGTTCCTACAGAGATGTGCACACATGTGATCCATTCTGACAAACTCCTGAGAGCCCACTGCTGTCTAGGGAAGGTCATCTCCTCCAAGCATGATCCCCACAGCTTTCAGCTGCATGCTGCTACCCTTGTGAGGGATCATAACCCCAACCTTCCCTGCACACCACAAGGAAAACTCTCACATCCCTTCAGCACATTTCAGTCCTCGTCCAGGAACGAAATAAAACAAAGATCTCTTTTTTCCAGTCTTGTCCCTTTTATTCTCCTCTCCTGAGAGGGGGATTTCCTGCCCCAGAGGGTAAATTGCACTTAATGAACCAGAGTTCACAGCTGCTTGGGTCACACACAGGCAGGAGCAGATGGAGCATGTTGTGCCCTGGCTTCCCACCAATACAGATTTAGGTCTCACATCTGCCATCCCATCCTCATCTTTGACAACATGTGCCTCAATCCTCCTTCCTGGCTTCTCCACCCCAATGAATAATTCCCCTCTTCCACTCCTAAAATGACAGAGAATTGGGGGCTGCCACAGCAAAGTATAAAGATGTTTTGCCAGCTTTATGCCAAGAGCACGATTACCCAGTCAGCAGTTTTGCCTGTTGCAGGGTCACTTCATGCTGCTCCAAAAGCATCAAGAGGCCACACAAAATCAGAAATTCAGGCCTTCTGTGGCTGTGTGACAGCAGGAATTTAGAAGGTTGTATTAAATTTACTGTAGCATGGATGCTTTATGGCATCCAGTAAACTGCAGAGAAAAAACATACTCAGAAACATGAACTTATCTCTCCTGGTCTGCATTCCCTCCCAAGACAACAGCAAAGAACAATTTCCTCCAGGAAAGGGTTCAAATTGCATTTTAATTAAAGCTGCTCTGGCAACTCTTCATTTGAGCCACCTTCTTCCAAGCCAATGAGCTAGAAAATCCAGGGAGAGCAGTTTGCTCAGAGTTAGCTGCTGAGAACAACCTCTCCCACCCCACACCTACACCAGACCCTGATGGAAACCATGCTCCAAAACCTCTCTGGGAACCATGCCTTTCATTTCAGTACTTCTAATATTATTTTGCATCACTGTTATCAATGTCACTTTGCTTTTTGATTCCTCTTGGTCTTCGCAAGTTCTACTTTTGTCACCCATCTTAAGCCCATGATTTTTTAATATTGCCAGAAACAGCTGAATATAAATTTTACTTTATTCCCAATGTATGCAAAAAGCAGTTTATGGATTGTACCCTGTATATGCTATGAGGGGTTCATTTCTTGTCTGGGATTTTGGTTTTTGTTGTTGTTGACTTGTTTTGGGGTTTGTGTGTGGTTTTTTCAGCTTTTTCTTCTGTCAAATGGCAGAAGAATTATTCCCACTTCTCTTACACAGGAGAGAAGAAACTTGGCAGTTACTGTGTGGTATTATTAATTTGATATCAGTATTAGTGAATGAAAACACTAGTAAAAAGATCATTTACATTTTCAGAGATTAATGGGATTTCTTGATGCATATTTAGTTTCTGTCATCATAGCCTAATTACCAAAACTACTTTTTATTAATGAACAGCATAGAAATGTTCAAAAATAAACTTTTTTTATCTCGCTTCAAGTCCTAAATCACTGAAGACAAGAAGAGATTAAGAGCTGGGGACTTTGTGTGGGGCCTGGCATAGCTTTTAAACTTTATTTTATTATTATACAGTGGATCTTAATAAAGTTACTTTTATTTAGAGAAATCTGTTCTTCCTGAGACCATAAGATTCACCTCCTTTAAGAAAGGGGCACAAACCCCCAGAGACTGTAAAAAAAAAAAAAGGTTTACCTAAAAGAAGTAATGCATCTGGGTGGGTTTAGCTGAGTGATAGACTTGTTTCTAAGCCTTGTTGCAAAGCCATGTTGTAGTGCCCCACAAACTCAGGGAAAGGAAACCTCTCCTGGTAGGCCAATCCTAGAGTAAAATTTGAGAGCACCAAGGTCCTGTTCAGAGACCCTTTCCACCTTCATGGGAGATGTGTCCAGTTGACTGCCCAGGAGACAGGTAAGGGGAATTTCTCCTGGGACCACAGCATCAGAGTGTTAAAATTTCTAAGTCATTTTATGACTCTGAAGGCAACAAAGCGTCCCTGGCAAACTGCTACTTCCTACAAAACAGAAAATTATGGAGGTAACTGGCTTCAGACTCAGTTCCTAAACATGCCTTCCTCCCAGTGATGTAATGCTCCAAGGCACAGAGGAATTAAATCAGTACAATTATAGAGTATAATAACAGTAATAAACATTATCCAAAATTAAAAAGGTAAGTCTCAAAGGACATGTTTTACCACCAGAACAAGCATGCCCATGGATTTTGTTAAGGTCACTAGCCCAGGGATTTGCTTTTAGGTTAACAATGGCCCTGAAGTCTTGAAAAGAAGAAAAAAAACATATTAAACCAGAAGGATCATGAAAACCACAGGCAATGAGACATAAAAAAATATTTCAGAAATATAAAGAACAGTCATATTCTTGCTGCTGAGGGACTTTCCATCCAAGCTGGAACTGAAGATATGAACTGCAGGGGCCTTGTGCTTTTTCCAAATCTGCTTGAAAACCATGCTCAGATTAAAACCTAATCTTTAATCATCTATCATCACCAAAAACAGGAAAATCAAAGATTGCAAAGGACAGTGCTGCTAAATCCCAGGAGTGTGGAACCTTCTCAAAACCCATTGAAAGGAAATGTGTTTTGCCAGTTTTCCCATTAATTTGCTTATCCTGTTTTGTTTTGAAAACTCTTCCCACAATAATATCAAAGGAAAACAAAGAAACATTTTAAGGCAGAACATTTCTGCCACAGGACATAGCAGCTCTTGGGTCAAGTCTTATTGCACGTAATTAACATGCAAATTTACTCACTCATTACCAATGAGGTACCAGCTCTTACATACTCCAAAACTTTGACAAGGAATAGAAATGTACTCAGACACCCTGACTACTGAATCACTGCCCTACAGGACACAGATTTCTGTCCAGTAACAAACCCAGAATAAAAAAATCCTTCCACCACCATAGGAAAATATTGATACCTATTTTAGTTGGGCAGAAATGCCCCTTGTATCAAGTGGGTGCATTCCACACCATTTTCCTAAGCCCATGTGCTAATTGCTTGTTTTTGCAAATGCTGTGGACTGTTACATAGGAACCTTTACCAAAATTGTGCTCATTTACCTCATGTGCTCTTCATTTAAACAGGCTATGAGCAGTCAAAGAAGAGATGTGATTTCTTCTTGACAGACCTCCATCCTAGCAGCTTATTCCCAGTTTCTACATATCTACATATGGATCATTTAAATTTACAGCATCTTCCTTGCTTTTTTGTAATTAGGCTGCCTGCTTAATATTTCCTGAAACTCTCTGCATTCCATCTGTCATTGGAAATAAGGCTTATTTTGTGCCTTCTTTAGTTCTCTGGGATTTTACCCAATTTTAAGCACAGACATTGCTTTGGTTAGTCCTGAAATGCCCTAGAGAAAAATTCATCAGATCCTGTTGAGCTGAAAGCATCTAATTGATGTAAAAGTTCTTTGACCTGTTCTTTCTCTTGTTCCTGTCCCCTGTTGTGTTTTAATGATTGTATTAAAAATAATTAACCTTTTATGGGAACACTGAAAGAGAATAGGCTGCTAATATTTGGTATTTTCAGCTGTTTACTCACATTCCTCACAAAGTCATTATCTTACAAGTTAAGCAGTAATTTATTTAAAATCTTCCCTTAAATTATATGGCCACAGATTATCATGAGGATAAGGTTTCTATTCTCCCATAACAACTTAGGCTTCACTATTTTCTGCCCTCCCTCACACACTTTCAACTCCTTCCCACACCTCTTTGGCCTCCCATCACTTTTACAACTCCAGTTTTTTTATGGCCATGTGTTGCTTTCCAGTCTCCAAACCCCTTTAAACCTCCTTATGGCCTCTAACACCATTTCACCCTTTCCCTTGTCCTGCATTACCAATCCCTCCCCTGCCTTATTCTTGTCCCATCCTTTCCTTGCCAACCCAACCATTACTTTATCCTCCCTTCCCTCCCTTTCCTTCCGTTCCCCTGCCTTGATTTTCTAATCCTTCCCTTGTCTGCCCCTCTTGGAATCCTTGGCTGCACTACTCCATATAGAGCTGCTAAGATAAAAATCCAGAAATCCCCCCCCAAAAATTTGGCCACTGATAAACATTGCTGCAATCATTTTATAGCGGCTTTTCCATGAATATTAACTTTTTGGAGCTGGCTATGCAGGAATACTTCTCAAGGCTGCTTTTCCATCTTTTAAAACAGTGGAAAGTGCTAAAATCCTTTGTTGGATACCAGCTATTTCTCCTGATAATCATCATCATGCATCACTTTTCCAGAGGCTCAGATGTGTGGGATTACCACTCTCAGAAACAGGCCTGGACCCTGCACATTGATATCAAATGGGACACAAAGCTCAGGCTTTGCTGGGACCCCATTTTAGGCAGGGCCACCTCTGCTCAGAGCTCCCTGCTGACAACTCAATCATCTGCCTTGGGTTTTACCCCATGGGATTGTGGCAAAATACCTCAAGTTCTATAATTTTCTTACATTAGTGCTGTAGTTGGCGTGTATGGCTCTAGACTGTCACTTAAATGGAAGAAGGAAGACAAACTGTTTCATTTTTAGCATCAGATAAGGAAAAGTATAAAATCCCTATATTCAACACAAAATGAATTCTTAGTTTTGATAAAGTCCTTGCCCATACAAATTACAAGATATTCCTCATTTCACTTCTGCTTAACACATCATTAGGACAACATTTTTAACCTCTTTTCTTAAAAATTAACACAAGGGGTGGAAATGCAAATATTTCCCACACAACCAGAAAGAAGCACAACACTGTGGTGGTGAGAATTTCCTTCCCTCCCTTATCTCCCCAGCACACAATCTCACCAGAGGAATTATTACCATTTGTACTGTGCTGCTCCTGATCTACAGTTTGAAACACATCAGTGCCACGGAGAGAGGCAATGTAACAACTTCCTAGATTACACAGAGGAGAGATTAGCCCCACAGCAGATCAATAACATCAATGGTTAGAGCACAAGGATAAATAAAACCTGATATTGATAACAGGTTAATTGTGTTTCAAGCTGCTCATGCCAGGGATAAAAATTTGATAAGACTGGAAATCTCAAAGCCTTGTTGCACTTGGTTCTGTTTTTTGTTTGTTTTTTTTTTTTTTGTGACTAAACTAGAGGTTTAAACTCAGACCATAACTCAATTATGCTGAGAGAGACCTAGGAACAAGAAAATAAACTCACAGAATTGAATCTGATGAAGTGTGGCCCTGACTGTGCCACAGCAGCAGCTCGGTGTGTCACTGTGCAGGGAGGAGATGAACCGCAGGAGGCTGCTCTGCTTTGCCACTTCCATTTCAATGGAGGTGTTTCAGTTCAAACCAGAATTTGCTCAGAAAGGAGCCAGATTCTGACCTCCACAAAGCTTAGTGTGTACCTTGGTGACCTCCAGCACCTGACAGGAGATTGTTCAGTATTTTCTAACAAATCCTGTGAGTGTAGGGAACACCTCCTTTTCCCCTCCTAGCTATACTTAACTACTCTGAGGTAAAGCTGCACCTTACTGAATGATCAAGCCACAAAACCACAATACAAATGTAAGTAACAGATACTCCCTTTGCCACAGTATATTGAAATTAGCATTTTCTTCTCTCAGATTTGCCCTGCATTACAGAAAGCCTCTTAAAAACATATGCTTGGAATATTAGTGCTCAACATTTTCACAGTTCAGTAAAAGTAGTAAAATCTCATTCACACTTGAACTCCTGTGTATTTTCCAACAGTTTGAAATGTTTCTGGTAGCAATATGTAACAGAGAGGGGCATGTTATAAATAAGTTACATGAAGTAAAAACAATTATTTTTATGTTGAACATGATTTTTCTCATTTAAATGATCATTGGATTCAAGGTGACTCAATCATGTGCTGGACCCAGGGTGGTTCAGGAGTGAAATTTAATCATAGACATATCTCCTGAGAAACTGAACATAATCTTATTGTGATCATAGGGAAGCAGTCACTTTCAGAAACATCTCTCATTTCAGCCTTTAATTCTCCTCAGGTTTTCCTCTTTTTTTTGCCCCAAACTCTGCTTGCCAACTGAAATTGCTCTCCTACTACTTTGAGTTGCTCTTGCTGACTGGAGTGCCAGATTTATAGCTATAAGTGCCTGTGGTTGCTTACATACACATATTCACCCCATTGCTCACTTAAGGTTCCCCATTTACTGACTAACTCTGGGAAGGAAATTTTCAGATGGAACCCTGGTGATTACATGCCCAACTTCCACTGATTTCCAGAACTATCACTTTTTTCCTGCATGGAAATTAACTAGCTAACAATTGCAAAGTCAAAAAAATTTGCCTGGGTAGATGCCCAATAAATTATTTCAATATTAGTGAAGAAGCCTTATATAAAACTGCAAAAGAAAAATATATATCAATAGCATGCCTCCTATATTGCCATATTTCCTCAATAATAAATAAGGCTAATTAAAATTTTGCTCCATTTCAAAGGAAGAAAAGTGCCTCGTTATGATTCAGTTTTCCTAATCTCTAAGTGAACTATTATAAAATGCAAATATTTACCCATTTTTCCATAAAGCAATCACCATTTTTCTTTCCAAAATAAATAGGTGTGGAAGTCAGCTTTAGCAAGAGACCCTGGACTTTGTGAGAACCATGTCTGAACACACCAGCAGACAAAGGGCCAGGAGCATCATAGATCTGCAGTTTGCTGCTGACAAATTAAATCCAGTTTCTACATTACATTTATTCCACAAATGCTGGTCTGAGTTGGAAGTCTTTCACCACAGATTTCTTTTTTAATTTTTTTTTTTATTTCCAGTGCTTTAAATATGTAACACTGGGGTACCTTCTAGCAACCGACACGTTGTACTGTTTAATGTCACTAAGACGTTGTAGATACTGAGGAACAATATTTCAAAACAGGTGAACTGACCTTTAGAGTCTTTCTGGGGATTCCAGTCATATTTGTCTCAGACAGAAATTGTATTTTGTTCTGGATTTTATTTGATAAAGGAAGGTTAAGCAAACACAAACAGCCAGAGCAACAACTGCTTGCTCACGTAAAGATACAAGCGCCAAACATCCCAGATATATTGTAGGCATATTCCCTATATTGCCACACATGCCAACTTGCAGCTTGTCTCTTATCAGTTTAACTTTCCATGTTTACAAAATTGTATTTTCCTAGTGGACAAGAAAATAGGCCAAAAAGTGGTGATGAAATTTATATAGACTGTGGGGCAGATTGTCTCAAACAAATGCTGCATTTTATCTGCAATGTGTGTCTTTAATAAAAAATGCAGCAAAAAGTCACTTCTCTTATTTAAAAAGAACTTCCTATATTTAGGTCCTTCCACAGTGCCAGAATAGTGCCTTATGGAAGCAGTCACTAGGCTTTTTTAATTAATCATGTGAGTAATCACTTTGTAGGAAGAGAGAACAGAAACCTTAGCATCCTTGGAGTATACATTGTGAGCCTACCCAGTGAAGCTGGTGGAAACTTCCCAGCTTCCAAGCAGCAGCTTGGATTTCAGAGGCATTTGCAAATGCAGATGTAAACTAAACCTGATGAATCCCAGCAGTAAGACAAGGATGAAAAGACCTGCAGCAAGATGAAAGAGAAAGAATAGGACACAGATCAATAAACCCAGCCCTTTAATTGGACTGAGCTATTTGCAGGGAATATTTCAGAAGAATGAAGCATCATTAGTTATTAACCAGCACATTTACCAATTATAAGCCATTATTGGGAAGCATTTAAAAGTGGTACCTAGTAGTATTTTCCACTGAACCTGGCCATGAGGAGAAGTCTTTGTTTTCTAAGAGATGGTGCATGAAAATCCATCACCTGATCTTGTGGAGGACCCAGCTACCAAGATTACATATTTATTGCTGGTCAGAAGCAAGCTAATGCTTCAGGATTTACAAAGTACTCATAAAAGTTTAATTTGAGGTCAGTCCTGGAAGAATCTCATCTCAAAAAGCCTCCTGTTACATCTTAACCGTTTTAAATACATGAATTTTCACTTAAAATGCATAAACACACAGAGTGCATTTATGAGCTGCATATCTTATAAAATGTTTCTCCAATATAAAATAATTATTTAAGGATTACAAAACCCAGTTATGTTGGTTAACTAGAAACAGGACCAACCAATTATGAGAGAAAGTCGAGAACTACCAAAAAAAACCAGCAAGGAGCAGGACGTCTACATGAGCCTGTTTATGGAAGTTTTTGAAGGATATACAAGTAACTTAAGAAAGGTCATATAGAGACTGAACAACAAGAAATGTTCCTGGCAGTGAAAATACTTCTTGCTGTTCAGCCTGCATTTTTATATGGAAATACAAAAATACTTGGTGAATTAAGCTTCCAAAGGAAGTGCTTCAGCTGGAGTCCTGAGAACTACTCAAAGCAAGACAGGACACACAACACTTTGAGAACCCCAAGGTTTACATTAATTTTCCAGATGCAAACTGGACTCTGGTTGACATAAGAAAAAACTGTCTCATTTTCCTAGTTTTCAGTCAGACACGTATGAAATTACCAGTGTTTCCTTATGGACTTGCTGAGATGATTTTTTTTTTCCTTTTCATTTCTATTATGAAAAAAACCCTCAGTTTTGTCTCAAATTACTTCACAATCCATTAAAAGACTGTAAGAAAAGGCATTTATAAAAGTAAAAAATGGGAATTTCTAACAAAGGCAGGAATAAAGCAGTATGCATTTCTCTATAATTAAAATTTCTGCCCTCATCACAGAAGTCACTAACTTTATATGAATCTCATCAGAATAGTCATCTTGTTTGCAACTAGCTGTGAGACAGAAATCATCTGCAGTAAAATCAGTTTGGAAAGCATCCTTTAAAAGAAATCCTATTGTTCCTTTTTTCTATTTTTCTATTTTCACAGATATTGTTATAACGGTTTCCAGCAATGCCTGGCAGATGCAGAATTAAAAACTCAGATACATTAAAAAAATTAAACCTTAAAGGTTTCACTTAAAAATAAATAATAATCCGGTGGCTCCTGGCTATGATTGCCAGAAGAGCTGTTGGTGTGTGAAGCAGGTGAGGGGAGCAGAAGGCTCAGCTGCCTGAAGAGCAGCAAAGCACGTGGATCTGCTGCCCCTCAAGTGTCTATCCCAGCTGCACAGAGAAACAGCCATTTAGTGAGCAAATGAAGCAGTGAAATTATGAGAGCAGGGAGGGAGTCCCCTAAGGATGCCCATTTCCATGGACTGTGTAAAGCACTCGAGGCACTTCCCACTGGCTGTGAGAAGATGTTTAATACAGCACTTAAACCAGTGCAACTCCAAACTGGGGCCAGCAGCAAAGGGTGTCTAACCTGCGTTTACATCAGTAAAAACCCAGAGTTCCATTTTGACCTTCTAATTATAATAGATTCTCCCAAGTTTCTCCCTTTTCCCATTCCACCTCATGCTTTTAAAGCAGTCTCAAAACGCAGCTAAAAGTTGGAGCTCCTAACAGAGCCATTCCCTCTGCATTTTTGGCTTTGGGGATGCCAAGCTACAGTTACTGCTGGAGGACTAACCATGGCTAAAACTTTTGCAATACCTTTGTTTTGGCTCAGTGCAGCATATAAATCGAAAATTGTTATGAACAGCTTGCATGTTGTTTAGTTTCTAGCTCCATTCTAACAAGCTCAAGCTCAAAACAGACACTCAGAGATTCTGGACATTCCAGACCCCATCATTTTCATTACTGAGAAATAAGTGTCTGTATGTGAACTGGAAACTGTTTCAGGTCTCACCTGTGACAATGGTGTAGAGATTGGAGATTATCTTATGCTACAGCAATCCCAGTACAGCTGGGGATGAACTGTTTCCAAAATCCTGAGGTGTCTGAGTCCCAACAGGACAGGCTTGAGGAATGAAATGCAGAAGAGTGATTTCTCCCAGAGGAATCTGGGATTCTTCCTACTTAGACATCTACAGAATGCCTTTCAGGATGGAGCACAGGCCACTCCAAAAGCCCCAGTTCCTCAGGGAACTCTGATAACCCAGCAGTGATTTCCAGTTCCCTGTTTTCTCAACCCTTTCACCATGTTAATCTGAAGCAATGCTGGGATAACAATTTTTTCCTGTCTTCTCTGCCAACTGCAATGGTGCTGAAGACTTTCTGCATATGTTCTGTAGATGTCTCTGACAATATCAATTCTCTCCTACAACACATCATCTGTGTGCACTCAGAGCTCACAGTCTTCCAGGAGAGTTTTGCTCTCCACATTGAGAATTATATAGGAATTAAATTCTGTACAAGATTTTAGACTGCTCCACAACCTCTCTGTTTCCAGTGCAGCACCAGCACATTATGCACATGGAAAATATAAAATATAAAGTGGTAAATTTAAGCTCTTTAAAATATACTGATTATTTTTACCAGAGTCTTTCTATCATTAAGCAGCTTAACTCTGACAATGTTTTTTCTCTTTATATTATTTACATGTCTGTGTTTTTAAGTTCTGCCTGACATAGCTGCATAGCATACTTACAGAACATAAGAGATATAAAAACCCCTACTGAAAAATGACCTTAAGGGATCAGACATGAGGATTTTTGAATTATATTTTTGAATTATACTCATACTTCAACCATCTTTGATAAATTCAGCCACTTTCTCCTTCCCCCCCACACACACAAAACAAAAAAAAGCACAGTAACACTTTTAGATCAAATTTTCCTCAGGACTGCACATGACTGAAACATATAAATGAAATAGACTGAAAAATGTGGCATTTTCTGGTTCACCTCCTATGCATTTAAAATTTTCCATCCAACATATGTGCAGAATTAATACTCGCACACAGAAATCATTTCAGTTCAAATAAGTGATGGAAACACTGAAGGAACAAAGAGTCACTCCTAATCAGAACCTTCCAGGAAAGAAGTCAAGAACAAAGAGTTAATTTGCTATTCACTTGCAATTCCAGCCAGATGACCTTTTTGACTCAATCCTTCAGCAACAGAAAGTAGTTTCTTCCTGCTGATTTTCTGAAGTTTTTTGGGTTCCTGACTTCTCCCATCAGCAGGCAGCTCTATGTCCAGCTGCAGCTCTCTTAACACTATTAGCCTTAATTAAGCATCATAGTCTCCAAGTTACTCTTAAATTTAATCCTACCATGAACGTAATGGAGTGTTCTGGTTTCTCCCTTCTCACATCAGCCCCTTCTTGATTCCTCTTTTCTGCTTTGCATTATCTTAATGATTTATTCCTTAGCTGCATTTCGTGTTCCTCTGTTGCCCCCTGAGCTGTCACACCAAGCCCTCAGCTCTCCCACCTACAAGAAGCTCAAATCCAAGCTCCCAGGTGACTTCCCCTCAGCTTTCCTGAGCTAGGTTACAACAGCTGCCTGCAAAGGATCACATTGAATATAAATAGCATGTAGTATTTCTGCTCCCACCTCTGTACATACAACTTCTGGAAGGATCTGTAGATGAAATAATTAGAGGCAGAGAGCAGAAGAACTGGAGGGGAATCACAACAGCTCTATTAGGAGAGCAGTCAATACTTCAGTGCCAGTCAATAACCATGTGAATAATTCTTTTCAGTCAAATTCCAATCACACAGTGTGCATGATTTACCTAAATTATTCAACATGGGCAGGACAGATCACACAGTGCATTGATGAAACAGGAGAATCAAAGAGCCCATTTTTTATAGGAGAGTATCTCTAGTGATGCTCTTGCTTCATAAAAAGCAGCTAGAAAACAGTGGGTTGCAGAAAACTTCAAGAGCTCAGTCTGTGTCAAATATTTCTAATTACTTCATTTCCAGCCTTAATTTCCAGTAGTGCCATAACACATACCCACAGAAACATCAGCTCTCCTACCTTGCTATGGTTTCATTATCCAGCAAAGGTTCTTTGTTACAGAGGAATAAAGGTGGGAGTAAGTAGAAGCATGCAGCCAATATCTCAGGATAGATAATTAAAGACTAGTAAGAATTTTTTTCCCCATAAATTGTCACTGGTGTTGTAAAACAAGCTGTAACTAATGTGTTTTACAGGATGAGGTAGAACTGGAGGTGGCTGGCAATAGCACGTGGCTGCTGTCACACTGTCTGTAAAGGTAAACTTCCCTGACTGCAGCCCTCTAAACCTTCACATTTAACATAAACCTCAACAGGAAAAAAAATAAATCTACATCTTCAAATCTGAATTGCTTGTCTTGCTCTACAACTGGCAGGATTGCCAGAGAGAGAAACAGAATCTGATCAGGGCAGAAGAAAGAAACAATTCATGGTAATTCCACCTTCCACACTGCCTCATTTCTGAAACTGGGTTTTCACAAAAAATACCCTTCACAAATGCTGCCAGGGAAGATCTCACTACAGGCATATGGACAAAGCAGATTCAGGAGAGAGTGCAAAGGGTTCTTACACAGTCCTCTACCTTATATTTGCCTTTCATTTTTTTGTCAGAAAAAATTACTCCATTTTTTACCCCTTTGCCATTTCCTTGGCAGCTTACATCCATTCATATTAGGTTTATAAATTTCTTTTTTTTTTCTCTCCTTTGCATTGCATTTTGGGCATTCCCATTGTTTTTAGACAACACTATACCTCCTCCAGTGGGGAAATCCAGTAAGAAAGGATCCAAATAAACACCCAAAAAGTCCAGACCCCAAATTTCCTGGGAGCTGTTCTCTGGGAACAGAGTTGGAGGTGCCTCCAGAAGAAGCTCTAAAGGAAGCTCATGGGGCAGCCTGGGACCTTACAAATGCTGGAAGGGGAAACTGTTGGACCTTGTGGCAAGGAATTGGTGTGGAGATGCACTACTCAGATACTGGAAGCCCCAACCTTCTGCAGCCCCCTGGCTTGAATTTTAGTTGCAGAGTGGCCCCAAAAGGAACAAGTATTAAAATCCCATGCAGCCTGCATGAAACTCTAAAGCCAAAGGTTTTATTCCTCAAACACACAGCTCTGGAGGGTGCATCTCTACCAAAGGGTACAAAGCCATCCAGTCCCAGTAGCAGAGGAGAGTTTTACACAGAGAAATTATTTGCTAGAAGGTAGAACTAGAGTTTGACTTTGACCTTTGAAGGGGACACACGCTGACACAGCAAAAATCTATTTTTACAGACTTCCAAGCAGGAGGTGAGTGGAGGGAGGTGGAACAAGGCCACACATTTTCCTGCCCTGCCCTCCTTCCATCCCACAAAGAGGGATCTGAGACCTTTTCCTATCTTATTTCTTTGCACAGGGCAAAGCAAAGCTCAAAGGGAAGCTGAAAGCAGATTGCTGTTCTTCCCCAACCATAGTTAACCCATCCCTGCTGTACATAAAGAAATCTCGTTTTTATTTAGCTAAAATATCCCAGTCTCAAGGTTTTCTCTTCAATATAAGGACAATATAAGTAGTGAGGACTTTGCTTTAACAAAATGCTGATACTGAGACTTTGTGTTAGTGAATAACACCGATGAAAATATCATTAGCTTTACCATAATAAACCAGGGGCTGTGCAACAAAATACTCAGAAGCACTGATGTAAGAGAAAAAGTTCAAACATTTAAGAAAGGAGGGAAGTTACTTAAGACAGTAAAGAGTGCTGCAGCTGTCTGAAGGTCAGTGGGCACTGCAGGAGGTATCTGAGATGGCTTTACCCAGGTCTCACAGCCACACTTCACCTTGGGCTTCAGCCACAAGGTTTTAGAGGCAACTGAACCACATCATCTGTTTTATACCATCCCTTCATTTGATTCACACTGCTCCCACTGTTTGCAACACTGCTTGAAGGGGGTGTGAAGGACAAGCAAAATAAATTAATGAATCTGGAGAACACAATCCTTATTTAACCACCTGACATCTCAGAAATGTGGGAGGCTGAAAAGACAGACTGACCCAGACTGGAAAGTAAATTATCCAGTTAAACTAACCTTTCCCTGCTTTGCTGTAAGTACTATAGCCTCTAGTATTTCAATTTTCATGCTAAGTGTTGAAATTTTGAATCCAACTGGTTAAAAAAAAATAGACATTCAAGCAGAAGCCAAATTTTAGACAGAGCCCCATAACAATCAAAACTAAAGGTATGGCATAAATCCTTGTCTTGGCTTTTTATCCATGATTCCTTGACACTATGCAATGGCATCCTTGGCATTGGTGCCAACGGGAAGATTCCTATACCAGCCAATATAAAGTTTCCTGCATCATCATTCTGACAGCAGACAGCCACAACCTGCATTTCCATAATTTGTGAATAACAACCAAAGATTATATTTACCTTGGTATTTTTTCCCTCCCATGTTTGTCTACCCTCCTCTTACATCCTCCTGTGGCTTTTGCTGCTACACTTTCCTCATGGCTAATGGGGAAAGCAAAACATTTCCTTCCCAGCCCATATAAACGTAAACCAAACCAGCAGCTGGAGGTATGGCCAGGTCTCTGCTCCACACTGACTCACACTCATGTCACACAAAGGGTTGGTCACCATGGCAATGACATGCCAGCACCCATTTCCAAACTTCCATGAATATTTAAAGATGGGCAGAAAAGGTCACAAATCACTTCAACATTTTGCTTCTTTTTTTTCTTATGAGCTGTTACAAACACCATTGCTGTTTTCTTAGTCATTCATTAGTCACAATTAATTTTGCATTAATTTTAACAAAGAATTTATATTATTATTAAGGCACTTGAATTAGAGCCACAACACAATGTTCAGAAGTATGGGACAAGGTCACATTGCACAAGATACTGAAAACAAAATACAGATCAGAAAAATGGTTATGGCCCCAGTAATTTGGCAAGTATCAGAAATTAATCATCAGAAATGTTACTGGAGCACATCACACATTGAAATTTAATGATTTAGTGCCTTTGTGATTTAGTGCCATTGGAACTGAATGTCACAATTCAATTCTGTCTTCAGAAGAAATTGGGGTGTATTTTGTGTTCAGAGCTGGTGGTAACTATTCTGTAAATTTTGTCTGAAACTCCCATTCAACAAAAGCAGAAACAATTTTCTAGAATTACTACTAAAAAGCCAACACAATATGCATATAAGCATCACTAAACCCCTCTTTTTTAATAAACTCATAACTGGCACCACAATAAAACATGAGTTATGATATCATCATAACTCAGCAAAAACTGCAGAATTACAGCTTTGGTAAAAGTATTTTCATTGTGACACTGCTAATGTCTTCTTTATTTAAGAAAAGATCGAAGAACTTTTTTAATTTGTACACATTGCAAGTATTAAGAGATAGAAAGTTTCCAATAAAAGTTTTTCCTTTTCTCAGTAAACACAAGGCTTCTGCCTCTCCCACATCCCAAACTTAAGGCAAATAACATTACCATACTTTCAATATTTGCTATTAAATTAAATGGAAATAAAACCCAGAGTGTCTGAACTAGCTCCAAAAGATGATATTGTAACCTTTACAAAAGAACTACAAAAGCAAAGAGAGAAAATGTTTCGGCCATCTTGTGCCTCAGCATTATTAAATGCATAATCAGTTTCCAGGTCTTTCTGAAAGAAAAATCCAAGTAGTAAATTCAATCTCATTCTGCCTTTCAGCCTAAATCCTTACATTTACTGCACCTAAGCACAGAAGACATCTTCCAGCCAAAATTCTGTCCCCAACAAGCCAGCTCTCTGCCTGAGAGCTGTAAATATATTTTTATAAATTTTTTAAAGCTTGCCACAATCAAAGGTTATTCCACAGCACTACAGCCAAGGAAGACCAAATTTCCCACTCCTCCATGGGCTGCCCAACCTTGCTCATTCCCACTTGGATGGTTCTGCAACATTTGAAGCTGCACCTAGAAAAAGAGAATCCTTTCCCCCCCTAAATGTGTCCCATGGGTAGAAGTAGCACCAAGGCAGATATGTCCTTGCACCAAGAAATTCAATTTCTAAAGGGAGTTTTAGGCTTCACAGTGACCCAGACATGTATTTAGAGCCTCTATACATGGCACACGTGCACATACATATATCTCAGACTTCAAACAAATACTCAGTTTCTCACTGGGCAGGGTTTCCAAATAGCCACACACCAAGCAAAAGTACTGGCAGTATTTTACCCAGGATGATTTCAGGATGTAAATAAGCCAAGGACTGGAGGGAGAGGTGATATTTCCAAGTGCTATTTTTGAAAGAAACAGATCATCTTTTGGACACTAGAGCTTTCTTTGATCTGAGCAGGAAACAAAAAACCTTTAAAGCCCAAAGCAGATGGAGAACAATTGCTCAGAGTTTAAAGCTGATTACACTAATCAATAGCAGTCTAAAAAGAGATCACTCCTTCCTACATGCATTGCAGCATTGGCAGGGCAGCTGGGTGCAATGTCCCAAATTGCTCCCAGCTACCACCATGCCCAGTCCCACAAGGACACCACGAGGGCAAGAGCATTGCAGCTGCATCATCTTCAACCACCAGCCCTGAAAAACAGCACAGACCCAGCTCTAGACCATGTTTCTCTAATTAATCTTCATTTCAGGTCTAATTCTGTTTTGTGCCATGATCTGCATTAACGTGCAGGGATTCGGGTCCAGAAAATGTCAATTGTCAAGGCAATATTTGTTTTACAGGAAAACAAGCACATAAGTTCTTTAAATAATAGCATGATTGTTTTGAGGTCTGGTTTTATTGCAGTGGAAAGAAACTTTACCTTTATCAGAAGTTTTGTAACTGCTTCTCTGTTGCCTACATTACCTCTTGACAAGATAATTGTTGGCAAGACACGAGCAAGCCGAAAACAAGGCATCAGACAGACAACACATCCCTCACCAAATTAAATCAATGTCTCTTTTCAGCTTAGTTTGTCTAGGGAGAAACAACAACAGGAAATTAAGGAGGATATAGCTCATTTTGGCCAGAATGTTTGGATACATTCCTTATTATTTTGAGATGTGCGTGCACATACTCCATCCCCTTATTATCAACCCTTCACGAGTAGTTTTATACTTTAGCTTTACTACAGTCCAGATATTAGTAATAATAATAAATGTTGATGCAATTCAGATCCATTCTCATCAGACTACAAAATCATTTGAACAAATGCAAAGTCATTAAGAGACACAATCTGCTCCTTTTCCAAGAGAGTGAAAATTTATTTTCCCAGCCCTTCATTAATATAATCTATTTTTTGCTCTCCTGAAAATTGAAGCTTCAGTCTGGGTTATTTATTAACAGTAGAAACAAATTTTTAAAGGGCTATTTTCCCAATCATAAATCAAGCCCAGGACAATTCAAAGCACCTACTGCTATAAAACTTCTATTTTTTTGTTAAAAAAAACTTTGCTTAATAATCAGGTTTGGGTTTTTTGCATATTTCATAGATCATGATTAGGTAATTGCAAATTTAATCTCCTTAAGTTTTTGAAATGTGAAGGTTGGTTTTCATTCATTCCAAATTCTGCATTTGGATGCTTAAATTAACATATGAAATAATTTTTCTGGAGAAGAAAATCACTAAACTGTATGAAACTTAAATACAGCAGCCTGATGCTCTCCAATGTTTGACAGAGGTCCTTATCAAAAGATCTCATTCATTCCATCTAAAGAAAGCAGCCAGTTCCCACAGACTGTAATCAATATTTGGATGTTCTCACAATTTGCCTACTTACCAAATTAAATATGTAGTTAGGGATGGATGGCAGTGCAGCTACTCTCACTTGCCTGCCAACTTCAGCCACTTTTAAGAGCATTCAGTGATCAAGACAGATTTTGGATCTCAGATGAGAAGGTAATTCCAAAGGAGACAGAGCTAGTCGGGTGTTGGGGGTGATCTCCACCTTTTTCCTCCCCTTCTCAACCCTGTTTGAAGTATACAGAAAAACTGAGTTTCCTTCATCACTTTAAAGACTGTAGTTTGTGGGGGTTATATGACATTCAGAGGAAACGTGTCTCTTTTTGTCCAACAGCTAAAATGTTTCTTTTTGCAGAAGAGTTTTGATCAGTACTTGTAATAAAACATTTAAATAATGCAAGTTATTTCAAATTGCTGTCTTGTTTGATTTGTATATTTTCAATGGCTCTAAAATGGAATATGAATATGCAGGCTAAACCTGAACATCTTTAATCAAGTTACTTCAACTAAGACTCAACAATTAGAGAGTATGACTGATCATGGGAGTAACACAGAATTGTTTGGGCAACTTGACTGGAGGAGTTTCCCTTGTCCTTTACAAGGCTGGTGATTTTGGGGATGGGAAATATGAAAAACTGCAAGGCCATTGAAGCACCAAGATTCATTTATCCTTCTACAAAATGTATTCAACCTGTTCTTTTTCACAGGTTTTTCACTTTCAGAATAAAGCTGAATTGAAGTCTACAGGAGCAACAGTATAAGAAGAAGTAAAGCTACTTTTTTGATCCTTTCAATCTCAAGAGTTATAGATTTTCTTGGACTACATCTATTCATCTCTGCTCTGTAGCAGTTGTGCCAGATCCTTCTGTGTACAGAACATTTTGAAGCTGAATTTTTAAGCAGCAATACTGAAAAAATAGGAAAGAAAAGCTACCTGAAAGTCCATTCCCTGAGCATGATTCAGAGAAAGCGTTTCCCGCAAAGGACTCCAGCTGTGAAACCTTCCTGCATGTCTTACTAATTTGGATTCATCACGGCAGATTTCAAAGTCATACTCTGAAGAGCAAGGAATTAAAACAGGTCAGCAGCACAGTGGGAGAAGTGCAGCATGCAGGCTGCAGAGGCTCAGCATCCCAAGCACGGCCCTGGATCCCTGTGAGCTCAGAGCCGCGGACACGGAACGGGGAGCGCGGCTCTCCGCAGGCACCGGGCACAGGGGCTGGGTGCTGCTCTGTCCCTGCCCCTGGCTGCCACTCCACTCCTCCTCAGCTGCCAGCACACCTGGAAAGAGCCTTCAGCTTCAGGAAACTTGGAAATGCATCCTCAACCTGACACGTTGTTGCCCAGCATCCCCACAGTTTACCAGTCAGAGCACCAGAACCCGCTCCCCCCGTCCTGCTTCTCCCTCCAAAGGAAACTCTCAAAATCATCTTCTGAATATCCCATCATTCCCCTTTCAGCTAAAGCCACCACTGGAAAATAGTCTCATTCTGAATATACATACACCATTTGTACCTATGGATTTATTGCAGCTTAAATCTGATCCCTACATATAAATATATTCTCTATGGGCATCAAGGCAAGGACCAGCACCTTCTTTTCCCTACATCTTCCAAAGCCCTTCTTGATAACTCTTTAAAGCCAAAAATTAAACAGTTAAATCACCATATGAAAATTTCCTCTGTGTTTTCTCTTTTGTGCATCTTGGGCTTTTTAGACTCTTGTCTTGCAAATTTATCTTGGCTCTTGTTTCTTTTTGCATTCATTACAAGCTCTTTAACACAGATATATCACAGGGAAAAAATAGCATCATTAATTTGTCCTAAACTTTTTTTGGTCTAAATGTACTCAAAAAACTTTCAATGCACAGTGCACTTAATTCCATCATAGTAAACAAGGAGGGATTGCCTAAAAACAATAAAAAATGAAACCTGTTTCAGGACACCACACTGCATTCTGAGCTGAGCTCATTTTCAGCAGAAACACTGATCCCTATGGATTTATCACATTCTGTCCTTGTGGCTATTGCTATTCTTACAACTTCAGCACATCCATTTTCCTTTGTTTCCAGCATCTACAGCAGCCAATTCTTCACATCATTTGGCAGCTTATACATTATAGTCTTCAGACTAAATTTACATGTGTAAGATATATTTAAAATGTTTTTCTTCAGCACTGAGAATTGTACATTTGCAGGCACGGTTCCATGTACAATCCCACACATTCAGATTTTGGGTGGGGATTTTAATACCTTTTATACTTCGTGTAACAAGTATTTTTATTGCTATGATTAGAATGTAATTTTGTTTATTTCTATTGATTTATTATTAATTTATATTTATTGCTCTAACTAGCATATGATTAGCATTACTCACAATGGGTGTCATGAATAACTGCTTTTTATATATATATAAAAATACTGGATTTCATAGATTTTCTGCAGGATCCTTAAATTAATGCTTCCTGGGAGTCCAAACCATATTTGTTCTGCTGCTAAATATTTTTTACACATAAAACCAGTGTCTGACATGACTGTGAATTCAGAGAAAAACAGACATAATTTTCATCTCAATTTTTGCTTGTTTAGGGCTTTGGAGCTCAGGTTAAGTTTTAGACTGGGCAATGTCAGAGCACTGAACAGACCTGTTTCTGCCAGAGGTTTGTATGGTTGAAAGTAAGAGGATATAAACATACTTGTGAATTAACAAGTCATTTTCTCTATTCCTTTTGTTAATAGCTCATATTTTTCTACTAAGTACTTATCTACCTTTTTTTCACCATCTGTTAACATAGCCTTAATTTTTTTTTCGTTCTTTCTGAGAAAGAGGCAGAGCAAGAGCATCACTCCATGCACTGCCCCAGCTCAAGGTCACCAAACTCTGTTAAACACAGCCCACATGAGGTGCATCTTTCACATCAGAGATGCTCTCAGACATTTTTACCTGTTGGTCTGGGCAACTTCAGCACCACCTTAGCAGATGTCTCTGTAGCAGAGATTCCTTCCCCTTCCTTCTCTTTTTGAGTCTAATTCTTTAATATGGAGAGCACAAAATGGGCTGCAGAGAATGACTGCAGAGCACAGAGAAGATCTCACAGGTGTGATTTGGATTTATCTATACTAATGGCTTTGAGCCTGTGAGATGTTTTCAAGTTGAGGATGACTAAAGGTTCTATTTTACAGCAGAAACGTTCCCTGGAACCAAATCCATTAAGCCTGCAAGAGTCATCCCTAGAATGAGGTAAAAGAGAGTCAGAGGAAAATGAGACAAAAGCATTCTGGTGTTTGGCTAGATCCATTTGATTTTCATTTGCATTAGAATGGAATTTAGTCTGTTGACAGACCAGACCAGACCCTCAAAATGTAATACGTCAGGTACAAAATTAAATTGGCAGTTTTACAACAAAGCTTAGAGAGCCCCAAGTAGTTCCCTTAATATCCCTCTCTGTTTAAAGCATAAATATGGATTCTACTGAGACAACTTTAAGCTACACCCAAATTAAAGAGCTGACTGTGCATTGCCTGGGGGATGCTGCTCCTGCTTTACTGCAGGCAGGGTAATTCTGGGGCAAACACACATCAGCTGAGAATTAGTTCTGTGCATTTCCAACCACAATGTCCATCTACCTTTCCCCACCCCAGATACTGTGATGCCTGCATAAGGTACACCCAAAACAGGGGAGCTCCAAAAGTGACCTTTCAGACAGAGCTGCACACGAATATTTTTACTCTCAAGCAGAATTTGCTTCCTTTTTTCTCTCACAACTGGAGTACACAACCTTTCCTTTCCAGTGAGGTATTTTCAACTGAGTCACAAATGGAACCACCAGACTGGCACAACAAGTCAAGTGCAACCAGAGACTCACACAAAGGAAAATAAGGGTTGGAATATCATTACCTAGACTCTTAACTGTGCCTTAAAAATGGAACAAGACCCTTTTTTTAATTACACCAACATGAAGAATAGGAATATCCACAAGGATTCCCTAATACAAACTCTCAGCATTGGAGAAGCCTAGCCCTTTTGAGAGCACATTGTCCAAGAAATATTTTGAGGAACTGAGAAGGATCTGTGGGAAGCTGCACTAATGTCACAAGTTGTGACACGCTGATATTGTCCAAAATCCTGTCACTGCCTGCACCAGCAATACCAGCCTATCCTCAGAGAGAAATGCAAACAGATTCTGCTAAAGCCCCTGAATTATCTCCAGGGAACACAAATCTTAGCCTGATTTTTTTAACCTGTAGTAGAAATGTTTTCCCTTAAATAAAACAAACATAACGTTCTGTGAGACAGTGCTTCCAAGGCATTAATTATTTTTATGTCCCAGTAGGCTACCTGGTACCAGAGGAAGAGAGACATTAACTGCCTTCTGGAAGACAAATGGGAGCAACATTTGCATGAGTATTTTTCAAGTAAGTTAATGTATACATTCAATAAAATCTCTACCTTATTGCTGAGATGATGTGTAATAAAGTAGAAAAGTATCCATTCATGGAATAGCAAGGTTTCTTAAGTGTTTGATTTAGGATGCACACTCCAAACTGTTCACTCCCCAAGGCAGGTATTGTGAGAAAAACAAAATAAATTATTACACATCACAGAGCTCAGTCATCATGCTTATATTTGAAGGGCAAAGCTGCCCTGGATGTAAATTCACGTAGGATGTGCAGCTGCACTACCTTGGTATCAAAGCAAACAGGGGATCTGCCAAGCCATATGGGGACAACAATGAACAATATTTCTCTTTTTACACTGCTATTGTCAGTGTAAAAACATGGCTCACCTGCCTAGTGAAGCCTCGCCAGTGTTTGGAAATCTGGGAGTCTGAAAAAAGAGCATCAGTGGAAGCACAAGCTGCTCCTGCAGTCCTGACACTCACCTGGGACTCAGCACAGCTTTGTATTGATCCTTGCTCCCAGAATAAAGCACCCCAAGACAGCCTATATCCACCTGCATTTATGGATGGATACAAACTACTGCCTGGTGGCAACTGTGAATAAGATTACTTTTTTCATTTTTGCCTTGGGAGACTCTTAGAGACATTTTATTTTCACATGCCTTGTCATAGTCCTGAATTAGTCTTCTCTAAAGTTTGCATTTGCTAATTAACAATACAACAGAGCACCGAGCTCTGCTGGCAATTTTGAAAGAGTTTTTGATATTCCCTTCAATAGCAACTGATTTCCTTAATCAAGGTCTTTAGCTCAGAAATTGCTGATTTTTCTGCTGAAGGTGTCCTATAAAAAAACCCAGATCTACCTTTAAACTACATTGTTCAGTGCTATTAAGCTGCACAACAAACAATCTGTGCATACATCCCATAAACTTCCAGCTCAGTTTTTCACAGTCCATTTTAGTGTAGAAATCAAGTGCAAAGATGGGGCAGTGTATATCCTGAGTGTATCCTGCCTCCTGCTGCCTCAGAAGTGACAGCAGACAGGACACAAATCTAGGAAATCATAGAATCATTGGAAAACTCCTCCAAGATCACCAAGTGAAATCACCAACCCATCACCACGACTGTGCTCATCATCAACCATGTCCTCAAGTTGAGAACCACAAAAATCCAACATGCCAATGAATATTCACTGCTATCCATCACAGAACCACAGAATAATTTGGGTTGGAAGGGATCTTAAAGCCCGTCCAGTTCCACCTCCTGCCATGGGCAGGGACACCTTCCACTAGCCCAGGGTGCTCCAAGCCAGCCTGGCCTTGGGCACTTCCAGACATGGGGCAGCCACAGCTCCTCTGGGCAACCTGGGATAATGGAAGGGCCTCGCCACTTTCAGAGTAAAGGATTCTTTCCACATATCTATCCTAAACCTCTCAGCCTGAAGCCATTCCCCCCTTTCCCTGTCACTCCATGCCCTCTCCATGTCTGTTATAGGCTCCCTTCATGCCACAGTTTAGCTCAGCTTTGAGCAAAGAGAAATATCTACCACTGGCTCCAGCATTTGGGTAGAAACACACTGTTAAAGTAAAAACTAGAATAAGGTTGTTCAATCTCAAGGACAACTTATTGCCTATTTTCAGCTAATTTTTATTCACGCATGTGATGGCTGAGGGAAGAACTTAACAGATGTTCCGCTATGCAAAGCTGTGTTATTTTCCTCATGATTTTGCAGCCTGGTTGTTTCAGGGGAAGGAAGAGGAGCAGCCATGCAGACAGAGTGTCTTCCTTGCCAGAGAGGGGGAGCAGCAGGACCTCTGGGACCCCACACATCTATTAACATCTATTTTATTCTGCATGCTCTCAGTCCAGTGCCTTAACAAGCATCAGTACTGGCAAGGGAAGCTTAGCATACAACCCCCGAGGGGTCGGGAAACACAGACGAGCAGCAGCACTATCAGAAAGTAAAATGAAGAGGAAATTGTCCTAGATCTGAAGGGAAAAAAAATCATTAAGTGAATTATTTTTCTAACTGTGAAGTCATGAAGAGAAGGGAAAAGGACAATGAAGGGGGGGAAATGATTCTTCCTGGATGTGTCTTTAGAAGAAAAGAAATCTTTGAGGCCTTTTCCCAAACTCTTAAGTGTAAAAACCAAAACCTTTCTTTTTGAAAATCATCAGAAGCGTTTGGAATAGCATATGCATTTAATATAATATTTTACCTCCTGGGAACAATGGGAAAGAGCAATAAGAATGATGAATAGGCTTCATTCATGAAGATTTCTTAACATGCAAGCTGTAAGGGGAAAAAAAGAGGAAAAGAGGAAAGAAAGTGTAAAGAGGAAACTTGGGCTTTCTATTAGTAACATAGTGTATTAAAACTTCCTTGTAAAGTACCAGATGAATAACACATGCACTGACCCTGCATTACAGTGGTCAGAAGAGGAGAACACCACCATAAATATGTTTTGGTCACATCAGCACCTTTGGATTTCCTTGCCCTGGTTACTTTTTAATGCATTAAAAATGCGGGCAGTAGATTCTGAGGGCAGCAATGATTTAGTGGTTTGTATGGGGGGGCAGGAAAGGCCACCAAATCAAAGCAAACCTTTTCTAAAAAAGAAAACCTTTTCCATAAAAGAAACCACATCAATTCTACAATATTCTGCACCAACAGAGAAGGGACCATGAGAAGAAGCACCTCTCATGAGCTTTGCTTTCCTTCCCCCACACTTCCAGCAGGAGCAGATTTGCTCACTCATATCATTAAATCTGGCCAGACCAACTTTCAGAACTTGAAATACTCTGCGTTTCCTGGTGGCAGCCTGTATTGGCATCTGGAATCCTCTAATGAATGCTAAACAGCCAACAATCTATAAATGGAGTTTGAGGTTCAAATACCTGACTACATTTCTCTGTAAAACCACAAGGTGGTCAATAAAAGTTGTTTGCATTTCCAGTGACTACTGTGACATGGCAACACACTTGAGCTGGGCAGATACAACAGTAAAGACAAAATGATGCTCCCAAATTGCTATGTGGGAGTACTTTATGGAGAATTTCAGGAATGTTCTTATTGACCCTCAACTCTTGGTCTTCACCTTACAAAAATCAAGAAGTCTAAAAATGAACTTTATGGTAAACACTGGGTAACCATAGATAATGGAAATCTACCACAGAAATTGGGAGAATACAAATATTACATCAAATTAAAAATGAAAATAAAAAGAATTGTTATTTCACATGAGTAAATGCTGGCTCTCATTTCACATCTGTGCACATGTGGTAACCAAATAAGTGCTCTTGATTCTTGTCTAGTCATGTATGAATATAGGATTTTATGTAATGTACTTTGATTATTTTTATAACCTTTTAAAGAGCAGACAGAAATCCGAAATTTATGCAAATTACTCTACTGATTGTGCCCATCATATTTTAGGCATGGCAAGTACAAGCAAATTAGAATTATGTTTTAACAGGAGTTGGTTGAAAAACATTCATTATTCTTCAGAGATCTTTCATCACTAAGTTTCATAAAATTAGAGTTGGACAGAAGTCAAAGAATAAAGCATTACTATTTTTTTCATGTCAAATCAAAGTTTTTCTTTACTTCACAATTTTCCAAGAAAATACTTTGATTTTGGAAAATGTCTTTCAAATAAGATCTTTGTGGGGGAGATGAAAAAACTATGTATTTTCCACCCTATTTTAGGTACCTTCACACATCTACGAATAATGCTTGGATAAGACTTTTTTTTTAATTAAAAATAGCAAAAGAAAAAAGAAAAATATTTCTATTGAAGACTGACAGAAAGCAATTGCTCAGTATTTTCTGTCAACCTGCTTCAGAGGTTTTTGGGACCTGGAAAAGATGCCAAGTCAGACAGTTTATGCCTCTCTAACATAAGGCTTTTTGCAAGTGGCTTTCATTTCCAAGGCTGTTGTAACACATCTCAGCTATTTGAGAACCCAATCTGTTTAACCAAAGCAAATGCTACAATTTATAGATATAAAAATACACACACATACACACACACATATATGCACCCACCCTTGTGAGCTGCCTGGTCAGGATACCTTTGTTTAGAAAACACTGACAGGAGCCACCAAGCCTTGAGCGCATGGCCTTGTACAGCCCGTGGCACTCCCACCCGTCCTGCTCTCCTGGGGCTCTGGTGAAGCACAGGGTAAATGCACATTTTCTTCTAAGGACAACACAGGAATTCTCTTTTTGTCAAGGCACCAGGTGTAACATAGCCAGAGGTGCCCCTGCAGCCTGAACCTACAGGCACACCTTACCCAGATTCTCTGAGCTCGTCTCCTCCTGACTTTTCATACTTTGCTTTTGCTCTTTCCAGTATCTAAATGAGCTCTTCCTATCTGGCCCTGCCCTGGTGAGGGTCTCCTCATCTGTAAGAGACCCACATGTGGTAAATAATCCCCTAATTTCAGGATCAGCTCCCAGAGCTCCTTGGAAAACAAACTGCCTCATCCCCTTCAAATGCAGTTCACAGATTACACAGCGTCTTTTAATTTTGGTTCAGAAAACCAGCAACAGATGGAGATCTGTGATTTGAAGTCTCTAGAAATGGCTGAGCTTTGAAGATAAAGACAAAGCAATGGGAAATGCTTGGTAAAAGTGACAGACAGAATTTACAAAGGCCTGTGGAAAAACAGAGCAGCGAGATGAAGACAACTGCATCAACATCAAAGATACAATTACCTGAAAAAAGCAGGAAAAAATCATTCCACTACAAGTATTAAAACAGGCAGCATATTCAAAAGTCCTGAGCACACAAAAATGATTTTTGCTCCAGTGGCTTTGATTTGCACCACCATCAGCAAGAGCTCAGAGGCAGCAGCACCCCTGCTGGTCTCTTTCCCTTTACAGCACCCAGCCATGGCACAGAGCATACCCCACACCTTGGAAAAACTTCTTTTTTATGTATGGAGCAGATCACTGATAAGGCAAATCAGCACATGGCTCCAAAATCTCCCTGTAGAGTCAACCAAGAGAACTCCTTTCAGCTATAAGAAACCTGAACACTGGTTTTTAGTGTCCCCAAAGAGCACAGTAAACAATACATTCTGCAGGTCTGAAGCCAATGGGGCACATCCCTGATTGTGCAAGCAAGTCAAACTCTTGGCAGAGTAACCAAGATCTGAGCTGGATATGATTATTAGAGGCAGTGTCTTCAGTGAGTCTCTGTGTCTATATCTACTCACTCATGATTTTAAATGATTGCAGTGCTACTATATTCCAGAAAAGCCATCAGCACACAATTCCCTGCTTGTTAAAACATCTTTACTAACAAGTTGCCTGTTTCACTTGTTTCGGTAAGATGGAAATAAACATATTTTCATTTGTGTTTCATTAAATTATTCCACAACCCATATGCAGTGTCTTGATGCAGTTTGAAAGGTGAACAGATGGGATTTTATTTTTAGCTCACGTTAACACAGCCCATCAAACACTCATTTGCCTGATATACTATCATAATATAGCTTACTATTCAGCCTTTAAAGTATATCTTTGCTTGCCTTGTAACATCCAAATGACAAAAGAGAATTGTATGATAAATATTTAATTACAATCACGATGATCACTTTGTCACTGAGCACTAGCAACTGTAAGTGAATGGAAGAACTTGGGTTTTTAAAAGGAACATTTAGCAACTGCGTGCTACTGAAATCAAAGCACATTTTTAACCACAATATTTCAAATACAGGCTTTTTTATGATTGGAAGAGTGCTTAAGGGGACAAAATATATGGGTTTGTATAGATAGATGAGGCATTTGCACCACCTATTAGGTATTGGAAGTAGAGTGAAACTTTTTTCAGTACTTAACTACATAAGCTTTCAATTGCATATAGTAATTTTGCAGTATTGCAACATGAAAAAATACATATAAAAAATATAGCCTACAAAAGATAGAATGATAAAGTAGATGTAAGAGCTCAAACTGACTTGTGCTTCCTCACCCAATTCACAAAATGCAATTTAGAACAGCCTCCACATTGGCCTTCTATATGTTTTGCATGGATACACACACAACCATGCAGAAGACAGACTGAATTTTCCAGGATGGAATGCTACAACTTTTAATTTTGCATTTTCTCGATACATTCCACTCCACAGCCAATCTGCTCACCCCTCCAAAGGGATCTATCAGCCCAAGGATGGCAGAGTCAATTCCCAGCACAGAGAGCTTCCTCCACACAAATACCTCACTGAGGGAGAAATGCAGTTGTGAGAGTTATAAAGGATCAGAGAGCAAAAGCCCTCATGAATATTGTGCTGCTATCAGAAGGGAAAAAATGCAAATGGTTCCCCAGAGCACCACCAGCTCTTATGGCCATCTCATACATTTTAGGGAAATCTCAGCAAATGTAGAGGAAAGAATTCCCCGTCCTGGGGAAATCACCAGCAGCTTTCCAGGGCTGTGTCTTTGGCACAGGGCATGTTTTACTGCAATCACAAAATAAAGCAAGGGACCAAACCCATAAACCCAGCAAGAATGAAATGTCTTTTGCATCTGGACCAGCCCTCTTGGCCCTACCACTCCAGGTCTGTGCCCTTCAGCAGCTGCTTCAGAAGCACAACCCTCCTGCAGCAGGACCTGCAAGGGCAGCACAGCCCAGACTGTTAGCATGTGTTAGAGCCAGCATAGCAGCTTCTCTGCAAACAGGAGAGCTTGCTGCTGAGAAATGGCTAATAATTTTCACATGACAGAGGGGGTGAAAAGTTTTCACACAGCTCAAAGGCTGCCTTTCATTTTCACACAGAAAATGTGCTGTGAGGAGCAAAGTACCTTTGAGAACAGCACCGCAAGGACCCACAGAAAGGATTTGTTTAAAACAGAGCTGTACCTTCAGTGATCAGCAGTGCTGCTCATTTGGAAATGTTGGGGGGGGAAAAGGGAGAAATTGCAGGCTGAACTGTGAAAGGAAAAAGTAGGTCCTGGTGCCTCACAGAGCTTGGATTTTGTGTTTGATGGGAAAGGCTAAATGTGCTTACATACCACTTACTGCTAAATCAACTGAGGGTAAGCAGATGCTACCCTCTCCCTCAAATTTTTGTTCATGCTCTGTGCTTCTATCTGTATTATGAATGTGAGAGACAATAGTGATAATAAAGTACCCAGAAATAGTACAAAATCCCATGTGAAGAAGATAAATCAAATGAGGCAAGTCAGCTATATATAAAGGCCCTAAATTATTCAAGCTGCCTAAACACCCAGAAGTGCATTCACAGCTTTATACTAATGATTGCAAATTCCAAACTGCATTGCTATATTTATTTCTAGTTTCTTTTTTTTCTCCTCAAACAGTTAGGCACAGAGGAATTAAGTCTTTAAAACTGTATTTAGTCAGCAGACACGCTGTACTAATTAATATGGAAAACAATGACCAGAGAAAAAGAGCAGATGGCTTGAAGATAGAGAATGAAGATAAGCTGAGAGAGATCTGTGTGAAGATACCAAGTACATACTTGAGCTTTCTTAAACACTGAAAGCTATAATATAGCTCCTTAATAGATAGATTTGATTTGAAATAACATTTTAAGCAGAAAGGTCAGACAAGTCTCCACATTTAGTCAGCAATAAACCTTTTTTCCAAGCTCTTTTTTTATCAAATCACATGACAGAGATAAGATTATTTCATACAGGATGCTGATCACTTGATGTTTGAAATATTCTCATCCCTCACTAGCAGCTAGAAACATTTCTTCATCCTTTGTTGGTAACTATTCTAATGTAAAAATTAAATGTAAAACAGGGAGGGAAATAAGAAAAAAGACTGACAACATTAAAACTTTTTTTTCCTGGCTCATATTTCTGATACATATGTTCAGAAGAAAAAAGAAAGAAAATATGTTCTGATAATTTAGATATGAGTATTATTCTCCCATGTGAAAAGTGACTCCTCAGCAGAAGGATGGGCATGGGATCCTTCTTTTAATACAAGAATCTCAATTCCAAACTATTCCTGGTAGCATCACCACAATTTAGAACAGCCTTAGAACAATACTGCAAAAAATTGTATTCCCATTAATTTTCTAAGTTAAAAAACCATGGAAAAATAGCTTTAGCCACCTACTGTTGCTATTAATCAGAAAGTGACTAGGCAGCCTCAGGGGAAGCATCAGCCTTTGGTAGTGCTGGGTTTCCCTCCCTTGGCCAGGAGAAACAGAGGGAAAGGTGTTGGGAATTGCCCATCAGCATCACTAAAACACTGAACAGAATTAAGGACAGAAATAACAGAGGCTGAATGGGTGCAGCAGCATTTCAGAAACCAGTCTGGTCTGAGAACATTTTATGTCTCTGAAAGCATCAGAGCAGTATGTTTACACATCCTAAATTAAACAATTCATAAGCATAGAAATAAAAAGCAGGGGGAAATTTAATGAGTAAAACAACCCACACAATGTTGGGAAGAGAAACACAACATTTTGCTTTGTTTTTGTAGATATTGGGTAATACATGAAACACTTTGAGCAACATTTCTTGCACAAATTTCAAAATATGGAGAAAGCCAGTGACCGATAGTCTAGTCTAGACTAGACCAGTCTAGTCCAGGTGCTGCTCATTTCACCCTGAGGCTTAAATATCTGTCTGAACATTCACACTTTGTACATCTATTGAAGCACCTCCCTTACCTGACACTAACTCTTCTCTTTGGTTTTCTTTGCAGCTTCAGTAATAAAATTTGAATCCCCCTTTCCCCTCTAAATACTGTCACACCTGTGCCCAACCAGCAGTGGTGTTAATTCACTCTATTTGTTCATTAGCAATCCCTGCCTTCACTATTTCCAGCATCCAGTAGGAGACCTGGAAGTCTAAATCTCTCCACAGGATTCTATTTAGAGGGCAAAGAATTCAAGAAAATTCTTCATACTGTTAATTTTCTGCTGCAATAAATCTTCAAATCTTTGCTACTTCGTGTTTTTATGCCATGATCATCAATTGATCTCTGCCCCATTTTTAGCATCAAAGACCAACAAAACTTACTCTAACAAAAGTTAGGAGTTTCTGAAGAAGCAAAATCAGATTTACTTTTTCCACCACAGATGCATTTCTAAAATGACAACAACATCAGAAATTATAATTTAGCAGGTTTTCTAGAGGTGTTTGTTTGTCTACTTCACCTTCAAGCAGCTTTCATATTTGGCCACTGAGCAGCCTTAACAAAGCCATAGTGCATGGGTAAGGTCACGCCAGGCTGGAGGAAAGGAAGGAGGAAAACCTTAGAGATACAGAGAAAAGCTGATTCTTAACCAAGGAAAGAAAACTTTTGTGCACCTTGGTGGTGTGTCTCACTGGATGACTGATACACAAATATAGTCAATTCTGTTCATTAATGTCATTCCCTCAAATTATAAGAAACATCTTTCCCTGTAGAGAGCTTTTTTAGTAGATAACTACAACTCCAATTTTGATCCCACCATGATGAGTTTTAAATTCCCAGAGTAATTTTCAAATGAGTTTACTTGACTATAACTTCTCCATCAGCTTTAAACATAATTTCACAATGCTGTTTTGGTTGGCAACGTTTTCCTGGGTTTACAGACACCTTTCCTTATTAAAATAATCAAAACCAAGAAATTACATAACAGGAGGGGGGTCTTGGGTAAAAATGCTGCAGAGAAATAAGGAATATACACATATCCTGCACCTAAATAAAGCAGTCTGAAAGGCACTCTACTCAAAGTCTCATTAAATTTCAATTTGTTTCTATGATGTTTCTGTGTCCCAATATACAGCTCTCTGACCTTTCACCTTACCAAGATGAAATATTAACAATTCTGACATTTTCAGGGTATTGGCTTAAAAATGTCAGCAGGGGAAAATAAAAAAGTGGAAACAGAACCATATTTATCAGTTGCAAAGATTTGGCCATGATAAACACCAGTATTACCCTTGACAAAATTATACACCTGCAAGTATTCTTCTCTTCAAAGTACAAGTTTCTGTATTTCTGGCAGGTGACATTTACATAAAATGTATGACAAGAATTACTATGGTAACAAAAAACATATTTAAAAAAAATATTAGCTTTCCAATTTCTGTTTCATTTTCCTTTCAGAATAGGTTAACTTTGAGCACTAAGAAAGACTTCTATTCTATTTCCTTGGCTCTGCTATTGAGTTTCCTGAATTACTGGCCTTTGGCCAAAGATGCTGGGCTGTCCAAGAGCCTCAGCTCTATGAGGTGATGCCCTGCTTTAATTTCAGATTCCAAGGCACATTGCAAATCACAGCTGTAATACTAAAGGATTCCAGCAGAGAGAGACACTTTTTTAAATTGCATATGAAAAATAATTGGTATATTACAAGGCCAATCTCTTGGGATATTTAAATTAAGCTGAGAAAAAAAAATCCTGGTAGCTAACATACCATCCAATAGAGAATAATCCCAAAGGAAATGGAAAGCACTTATTAGTTTTACTTCTACTCCTCTATAACTTACAGGATTCTGTTCCAACAGACATATAGCTCTATTCCACTGAAATAAGGCTATTTTATTGATTTCAAACTCTCTCATAAACTTGAAATATTTTAATTACCAAATAATCCATTTTGCATTTCACAGGCAGCAATTTACTGAGCAACATAAACCTAGCAAAACAATGCCTGATTGAAAAAGTGAAATATGTTCCTGTAAACAGAAAGTACCTGGTGTGTCCTTGAAGTCTATTGTTTTGGGAAGGTGCCAGAAAAAAATATTAATACATGCAAGTCAAGAGAGGATTTTCTTAGTTTTAATAAGTCAACTTTTGAAATTCTGATAGATTAACATAAGACAGAAACTCTCCAACATCCACACTTCAAAAATGCTCAGAAAAGAGGGTGGGGAGATAAAAGGCAAATATCTGCTATTGAGTCCACTCTGAAGACAGACAAGAGAAAGCTGATAAGGGTCTTCATTCATTGATGTTCAATAATATTTATTCTCAGTCTAATGCCACTTATCTCACAGCAAGTTAATAGCAGCCAAAAATTTCCTTCAGCATCCAATACTCCTCCTAGCCCCAGCACAGCACCTTCAAAGCCACCTTTGGCAGCACTGAACATACAAAAGCAACTGGAAAATCTGAGCTCTCTTTGTGTCAAGCCTGCAGTGCTGGAGCCTGGGCTGCCACAGGGCTGCTCTGAGCTCTCACACAGCCAGTCCCCTCCACAGCTCTGAAGGAGTTTAATTATAAGAAAGGATTGCTCTCCCCACTTTGCAGTCAAGACACAGATAAACAGAGGCATCATAGCTGCAAGTAAGAGATGTTAAAATCAGCTCTTTAACCTGAAGGCCACACCAACATGCTGCAGAGTCTGTCACATTTCTCCTTCATTAGCATAAATAATTCTTGGTTGTGTCAATCAGGGTGGCTGCAAATGCATTTGAAAGCTTTTGAGGTCTGTACACAGCCCACAGGAATACCACATTACAGTTTGATATGCAAGATTATTATATTTCTTCAAGTTAGGCCAAAATCAAACAGTGCAGAGATGAATGTAACAGTTCTGCCCATGCTGCAGGGCTCTGTGGAGTCCACAGGTCACAGGACAGAGGGACATGGATTTAAAATGCCAACTGTTGCTCCCTGTAAATACATATACTATGGAACTGAAATCACCAATCTGCTATAACAATGAAGCTTTAACCTGCAAGAAACACAGAAACAGAGAATAATCACTGTAAAATTAAAGCAAGCAGAGGATTATTCTTTTAATTTGTAGGATATTAAGGCCTTTTCTCAAGATAAATTAATGCATTAAACTGAGCTCAGTTTTAATTTTTTTTTTACTTGCTTTCATTTTCCAGTCTACACTTGATCTGAATGAGTATCTGAAATATTTAGAACAGCACTGTGGTTAGCCCTTAACAAATCTCCACCTGAAATCTCCTTTAAAATAGTTCAGCATTCTTTCCCTTTCCTTCTGCAAACAGCAAGACAAGGGAAAGGGGGAATAAAAACTCAAAACAACCCCACAGCTGGTTTAGCTGGAAGTGCTGTGGTTTTCCTTGGGCAAGGTTACCTAAATCCACACCATCAGCTCCCATACATTGGCACAAGGAGTGAATTTGGGGCACTCACAATGCACAGACCAGGAGGAGCAAGTCCTCATGTGGTTTTTCAAGGTTTTTGCTGGCTGCTGTCACTGTTGTGTGTGGCCATCACACAGCAACTCTCACAGAAGCATATTGAGTGAAACCTTTATCAGTACCAGGGCAAAGCCATTTGGATGAGCCCTCTCCTCCCTGCCAGTGCCTGGGTGCAGATATGCAAGGAGCATGAGAGGAGGATCCAGCTTTCTCCGAGTTTGGATGCAGTGTGACATTTCATTGCATTCTGCCTTCAAATTAGCATTTCAAAGCCTGAGCCTTGCTCACCCTTGTGTTTGTTTCAGCTGTTCTTCAAATGCCCTGGTTGTCCCTTCTGTCCCCCTGACATTTCTGTCTTCCAGAGACCAAGTCAGAAATGCTAAACACAGAACAAATGCAGTGAGGGGGCACCCATCATCTCTGGCTTTATGCCCCAGAGCTCTGTGTGTTCCATACACCTCCAGACCCTCCCTAAACTGACACTGGGGTCGTGGTGTTTGCTGGGTGAAGCTCCAAGGCAGGAGAAGCTGACCTCATCCTTGGGCCACATCAGAGCCCAGGAGAGAGGCAGAGATCTGGTTTTTCCTTCTCCCTGTTGGGCGGGAGAGCAGGAGAAGCCGAAAGCCCAGGAAGGGAGGGTGAAGGACAGGCAGTGCACGAGGAAGGGCCCCTCTCACCAGATGTGGTTCTGGTCACAGGGCACGCCTGGGGTTTTGTTTAAAGCATGACAGACATGCTGCCAAATTTTCTGCTTCCTGACTCTGCCTTGGGATGCTGCCCACTGCCATGGGAGGTGCATGGATAAACCTCAGCCGTTCTCTTCAAACCTTACTTCCAGTTTGGAGGACTTTTTTTTTCCCCCTGATGAGTTTGGGACTTTAAAGTTTTGGAATAAATCTTGCTTAACACCCACACTTAAAAATGCAAATAAGCTTTTCAACAATGAAACTCCTGAAGAGGAGAGTTTATTGAAAACATAAGGCTCTTACACACTAAGCCACATTATCCAGGAGGGAGGAGACCTGCGGGAAGAGGAAAAAAGTGCCTGAGCCCCATGCAAAATGCATGAGTCTTGATAGCTTCCTCTAGTCCACCATATGCATATTTCATGAATTCATTACAGAAACTACTGCATCTATAAGTCAAATAAGCCCAATTGTTCAACTAAAATGACTGGTTTGATATACAGAAAACAGGTGCTGTTAGAGGACTACTGACAGTCCCCACGCTGAAACGGCCACGCGGCTGTCAAGAGCACCCAGTGTCCTGTGGGCTTAGCCAGAAGGAGACACAGGAGAAGAGCACTTGTTTCCACAGGATATGCATGGAAAAATAAAAGAGCTGATCCTCAGTAATAGCTGAGTTACAAACTGTTGTTCCAGTCATTGCTAACTCGCATCCAAAATGAAAAGTGTGTTGATGACAGACAGTGTTCACTCTCAGGATCTGCACAGGGACAAGCACTAAAAATACAACAAGGACCAAAAGAAAGGAACCAGCAATGCAAAAATACTCTGTGCTCCCTCCTGTCAGACTGAGGGCTGTGTATTCTCCACATAGAAATAAGTTGAGAATACAATGGGAGTGAGAAATCCAGGTTGTCACCCAGAGGGACACGGTTGCACAGAGCTTTTGGCAATACCAGCTCCAGACAGGGCCCTGTGCTGCTTTATTTCTGCTTTATCAGAAACCATTCCTGATCATTCTCCAATCCACTCCAGCAGGCACCAGCCACGGGGAGATCCCCTTCCCACACCCTGGAAGTGGTGGTAACTCAGTGTACAGAGTCATCAGGATCTGTAGGGTCTGCAGACCTCAGAAAAAGAGGGCAATACCAATGGAAATTGTTTATCCAGCAAATGCATCACAAAGAAAGGCCCAATTTGTTGACCAGCATGGATACACAGAGATTCAACATGATTTTTGATCTGGCTGATGAGAAGTCTCAACAATGGGGAATAATCTAAACACCTATTCATTCTTGAGATTCAGATTAAAATAGAATTTAGATATAAAAGCTCCAAATGTTGAGCAGTAAAACAGAATTCAAGGTTTCTAGGAGTGTGACTCACAAGGAATGTCACAGGAGCATTCCAGCAGAGACCAGGAGGTCTCACCACCATCCACCCCAACCTTCCACACAGCAAGTCCCAAACTCAGCACACTTGGACTGCATGACCTGGGTTTCATTGGGGTGAAATGAAGCAACAAATCTCTTCTCCAAAAGTGCACCTAAAGCTCTTCCACTGGTAACAAACACTCATCACAGCACCGAACTAGGAAGAGTTCAAAGTGGAAAACACCACCATGATTCATCAGCTACTTATATCCCTTCACTGCTATCCTAACACTGATCTGATCCTCCTTTCCAACACAGACACAGCTAAACAACATCTCAGATTTTCTTTTAAAAAAATCATTTAATTATTTTGTTTTGGAGGCATGGAAATTTAATGCAAAGTTATCTCAAATTAACTCAAAGCAGTTTGAGATTTATTCACAACCACAGCATGGTTTTAAAGGCCCACTTATATATTTAGTAGGTTTCAACTTGTCACTGCCCAAGTATTACCTTAAAAAAAAAAAAGAATATTTAACCTTTCTTTTCTGGATACAAAATAAATGAAAGTTTGTGAACTTTATACAGTAACATTTGTGCTTTGAGTGAACTTAACGTGCCTCCAGCAAGGCTGTACGACATTCGCCACTTCACAGTTTAAAAGTGTGTTCTAATAAAAGGTCAAGGGAAAGAGAAAAATAAGGGAAAGGCCTTCAAGGTTATAAATATACTAGACAGGAAAGCCATTTCTGCTCTGCTAAATGCCTGTTTAAATATAAGTCTATTAGCCTGATGAGGTTAAGACCTGAATGGAAATTTATGTCTGATTTTGAAAAGAGTGGTGGCATTCCCTTATTTTCCATTTTCCACCATTTTCTAATTCTCTTTACTTCTTCCTCTTTTCTTTCTAACTATTTCTGGGCTTGGGATTTAAAGACTTAAAAATAAAGCCAGAATATTTAATAAAAACATCTCATCAGAATTAATTATCTACTTTCTGTGAGAAGTTGGTGTTAAACATTTGGAATGGACAAATAAACCATGTGGTTGACTGTTGTAATTTTTGTTAAAAAAACTTTTGTTTATTTGTCTTGGGAATTAACAGCCCCACTTTGAAAAAGTGTCAAGCTCTTCTAAACACCTTGGGACTGAATCCACATGGAAGTTCCAGATTTCTGCACTGTCAGGGGCTAAATTTGTCCAGCATCTGCAAATCTCTTTTGTCCAGCCCTCGCCATGAAGCCAAACCTCACTAAATGTCTGTCATCAAAAGAATCTGCCTGTGACAGTAGAACTCTGAAATTAACTTACTTAAAAGTAATTTATTCTATTTTTTTCTGTAGGTGAGGTCTATTAACTAATCTTAGACATATATCCAGATATTTTAAAATGTAGTTATAGATTCCACCTCAGTAAGAAATACATACCTTTCATATAAAATTTTATAATGCCAAATTCCTGCTATATAGTTTCTAACTGATAACTTTTATTGCTGAAAGGATAATTCTAGCATTTTTAATAGGAAATACTCATTTAAATTAAATCTTATATTTAAAAAGTGCCAGGCACAGGAGCTGATCAAATATCAAAACGTACACCGCTCTGTCAATTTTTTCCTCATTTTTTAACCCTCTTGTATATTTCAATTTCTAATTTGTTTTGGTTGATATATCATAAACTTTAAGGTTTGTGATCAATCCTGCATCTGTGACCATTTTGCTGTTAGTGTTAGAAGCTTCTAATGTTGTATTAACATGCAACCCTGAGCCTGAAAATTCTTGCAAGGTAACTTCTTGCATCTCTTTTTGAGATACCCAGCAAAAAAAAAAAAAAGCAACAATTAACCACAGAAATTCTGTACCAATTTTTACTTTGCTACTAAAGATTAAGAAAACATGGCAAAACCAACAAAATCATGCTGATTTACAAGACAGCCAGAATTCAGTGTTTACCTGAATAGTAGCCAATAACAAGAAAAACCTTGCTTCTAGAAAAAAAATTAATTCCAGCATTCAAAAAATTACAAAAGTATAATCAGGTCTACAAAATAGAAGGGAACTGAAAACTCTTATTTCGATTTTATTCTATAAAATATAGAATTATATATTGATTAATAGATTAGATATTATAATATAGATATTAAAGATTATAGATTAGATATTATAATATCTATATTGTCTATAGATCAGATATTAAAATATAGATATTGAAGAAGGCAAATGTGGTAGTTTTGAAAAACTAGAGCTGGGGAAAAAATAGGTATTCATTTCTTCTATTATGCAATGCTTGCTAAAATCACTATATTTATGTCATTTGGTTGGAACATTTATCTTTAGTTCTCAACACTTCAAAGCAATTATTTTTTACTAACAGAACCACAATGAAAGACAGCCTCATTTAAAATTTTCTTGAAAACAAGGATTAGATTCACTGCATTAGTTGATATGTAGAGAAGATTAATTTCTTGCATACTCAAAGAGGTTGGAAGAAAAGCCCAAATCCTGTACCCTGCTATGTTGTTATTTTCTGTTTCACTATGCCAATGGTTTACTCCTAAAGCCTTGATAAATGTGGCCAGCATGTTGCAGAGGTGTAGGTAAATAACTCAACTGGACAAAAATACAAGCTTGGGTGAAAATATTTCCAGGAATTGATGAACAGAATATCTAACAGTGAAAATTTGCATTAGACTCTTAAAATCAGCAAATTTGACACTACTTTTATGTGGCAGATCACCCAAAAATTTGCCTAAACTTTCTCTGGGCTGTCAGTAATGTGGTTAAAAGACTTTCAAACATGTCATCCTTACAGGGCTGATAGCTTTAGTTCTTGCTACCTGAGAATTTTTAGGTAAAACATCTCTTTAAAGAGATAAAGACACTTTGTCAAAACTGAAAAATTTATGTGAAATGGAATTCAACATGTTCCCTGATGCATTTTTGTGCAGATGTTTTCAAACCTCCTATTGTCATGACTGCAAATTGAAGTTTGACTGAAAGTGAATTTTTTAAAAAATTGCTATGTACCTGAAATATGCCTCTTTTTTTCCCCCTTTATAGATTTACATTTTGTCATTTCATCCTGATTTAGGATAAAGTTTTTCAAATACAAAACCAAGTCAAAATATCTCTTCCCACTTCGTGCTACTGCACAAAGATTAACAAGAGCTCATAACTGGAACTGAACTTGATAAATAGGCTTTCCATCCATCAGCTTTCTAAAAAGTTGCTGCAAATTTCAGAGGGACAAAAGGATTTCCTGAGAACTCTACAGATTCATTCTTACAACATTAATTATATTTCTTATCCCCAGTTCAACTCTGCTCTTAGGTGGAGCCAGCCAAATCATGGAAATATGATGCTTTTGGGGGGGAATTTCAGATTCTGCACCTTTTTAGGATGATGTTCAGACACTTAGAATTCTAAAAATGGCAATTTTGCCATAAAATTTGTCCACTTTAGAACATGACCCTGCATTGAAAGTCAATTTTTGCTCTACTTCCTTAGGGGAGCAGTAAGAGTTCATGGCTGTAAAGAAGATTGTGACCATGTAGGCACTGACTATGCCAATAATAAAAGCTCATCATATGCTTAATTCACTTCAATCTCTGAGCATCATCTGTGTATTTTATCCTTGGTAACACCCACAATGCTTTTCTTTGCTTTTCATCAAATTATCTTTGTGCAACACTTTTCACAGCTTCAGGCAAACTTGTGAACATGAGGTCCATACCTCTTCCACAAGGACAAAAAAAGAATATGGAAATGCCTTGAGTAGGTGATTGTAGGGAGTCCACAGTTATTGTTGCTCTTTTCAATTGTCATTCAAAGCAATCTTTTAAAACTTCAGATCATCAAAAGCCCAGTGAGCTGGTATCAAGTTCTCCAGACTCCTAGCAAAAATGGATTGAAGTCTACTCCTCCAAAGACTCCACCACATGACTGCAAAAACATATTCAACATGTAGAACAATTTCACACTACCTTTACAGGAATGCATATTCATCGTTCTATTCCTGTCCATCTCCAGAAATTAATTAATCCACCAAAGATGAGGAACAATGGAAATCTCCAGGCTTTAACCAGATATATACAGGAAAGAACATGCCACTACCAAAATACACCATACAAGTCAGTACCTGTTTCTTGTCTTTGTTAAAAACTCCATATGATATTTACAGTGCAATATTAAGCAGGAAAAGGCATCAAAATTAATTTTTTTATTATAAGCAGAAGACAACTGCTGTACAACATACCTCATCCTTAACATTGCTGCCGTTTCCTAACAAAAATATATTTTTACAGCATTTACAATAATCCTTGACTTCCAGCAATCATTTCCAAATAAAGTCCCTACCATGAGGAGCCCAGTGCCCTTTGACAACATTTTCTAAGACCTTTTGGCAGAGAATGCCACCCCCCACCAGGGATGTCAGACACCAGCTGACACACAACACTCGCCACCAGATTACGTCTCAAGCACTCTTGATAATAAATGTTTGAAAAACTAAAGCAGCTCCAAAGTACTTCAGTTTCTCATATTTAACGAGCTGCTAACCCTTCAACAATGTGCTTTTGCAGAGAAGAGATAGTAATGACAAATAATAGCAGTGAGGTAATTAATAGGTGACACGTTCTGCAGTAAAAGTAACTTAAAAAAATAAATCAAAGCCAGCAGGAAGGGGCTGTGCTGAGCCACACCAGGGGCTCATCCAACCACCACTCCTTGTTCCTGACAGCTGCCAGCAACAGAAGCCTGGGAGAGCGAGCAAGAGCCACACAAGCATGAAATGCTAATTCCATGTGACTCTCTTCCAGGTTCCAGTTGTTACCACCTCAGGGGCTCCCAACACCAGGAATTGCATTTTAGACCACAGTCACTAGAGCAGGGTGCATCCAACACCCTCCTGGCTTTTTCTTAGCTAAATACACCTGCTGCCTTTCTGAAAATTCACAAACACCAAAAAAATTGATCATGGTAAATGATCAATGATTCAGAAGTCAGACCATTATAAGAAACTGGAAATGTTGTGTGATTAGAAACCTTCACCAAGAGTAAAAACGGGAGTGGATGAAACAGGAAAACCCCGGGCACGGATGTAAGCAGATGCACTCGTACATAAAGCTGCATGTACACACACAGACTCTGAGCTGCATGCCTTGAGCACACATCAACAGCTTTTGGATGGAGAAAACTTCAGGCTGCACTTCCAGGGTACTACCAAGCTACCAGAAAATAAGAAGATAAACCAATGATGGCTTGTTCCATCACCCAGCTTTAATTCCTGCACTGGATATGAGGAAACCCCAACATAAGGAAACAGCCTCAAAATCGCTTGGGCTACGCCATCTGGAAATCACCATTTTAAGCAAGTTTCAAATCATGGACATACCAGGCAAGAGTGTTCTGGACTTTACTTTGAAATGCACAAACAGAAAAAAATTCCTTGTTTTCTCTGTTTTGTTCCACGTGCTTTAACAAACACATTTTTACAGAATTCTCCTGCATTTTGAAGGCACATTTAGAGTGCAAGCAAGCAAACTGCTTTGCATACAAAAATATTCACTGAAGTATTTTAAAATATATTTCAGTGTAGTTTATTATCTCCATGAACATTAAAAACAGCTCACACATGAAACTATAAATACTGAATATTTGAAGCAACTTCTCTACTGAGAAACCTGAAAAAAATACACTGCCTTAAATATATCTTTAGAAAACAGTCAAAATAATGAATAATTTAAAACAGAATGGGTTCACTAACAATTTACAAGAGAAAGAGCTACATTCTATAATGTCCTTTAGTCAATATTCTCTCTCTCTTCTCGTTCTTGCAGTTACTTTTCATAGCACATTATCTAGCTTGACATACATGTTACAACAATTATGCATACAGAATATTAATTACCCAACTTGATATTCTCTAACACCCCCACCCAATTTATTTCTTTTTCCAGTTAAATATATCCTTTTGTTTCATCTACCTTTCATACTTCTTTTCATCTATTCCAGGACATCCAAATCCATTTTCTATGCCAGACCCATAAATCTGAATGGGGGAGGGAAATTACTTATTATAAATTAACCCTTCAGCTGAAGAATCCAAGCTCTGTTCACACTGAACTTGCTGAAAAATCCCAGTCCCAGCTGTTTCCCAGCCTCTGTGGGATCAGGGGCATCTGCTCCAGGACACTGGGCAATTCCTCAGAGCTTGAACAGCTTCCCAAAGGTGGGAAGATGCCATTTTTGAGGGAATATTCCTGAGGAACAATTTTGACAGATTCTGACTACATCCAGGTGAACACAAACCAAGGATAGTAGGTAATAATAATGTAACATAAACAATAGGAGAAAGAAAGTGTCCCAAAAATCATGCCAGGTTCAAGCTGCAGCTGACTGGCTTTGCCACATTATCATCTCCCTCAGTCTCCTTCCATCTCATAAATCCTTGGGATTATAAAAACATTGTAATATCCTTCTGAGGAACAGATGTTATTTGGCTCATACAATGGCTCCAAGTACCAGATTGCAATGACTTACAAGAATCCAGAGTACAGTATGTTTTTCTATTGCTTAGCAATTCATGGGGCTGCAAATAGGAAATACCACTGAAATCAATGTATGTCCAATTCTTTTGATGGCAAATTGCTGCATGGGAAACTGTAGGTTTTTATTAGGAATTCTGTATTTCATTAATATCTATTCATTATTTTCTAATAATAGATATTTGTGTTCTATGTGAAGATAATGGATTTATATCATCCTAGCAGAGCATTTACATGAAGCCCATTCCATTCCCAAAGAAAGGCTCGAATTCCTGCCTCTGAAATCCTGACATCACAAGGAAATCTGGTTCAGGGTGCCAATCTTGAATGTGCTGAGGCTGTTCAGGACTGGTTCTTCCTTCCAGGTAGTCCCACAGACAAAAACTGAGAACATCTGCATTTTTCAAGTGAAACTCTTGCCTCTCAGAGATGCCTTTTCCACCCAGTTCCTCGCCCTCACATCTTTCCTACCTCAGGACTTTGCTGTTGAGCAGAAAGTGTTGCAGAAGATACAAAACTCCCCCTATTCCATCTCCTAGGCAGAGGAATCTTGTGGCCCCTGTGCTACATCTATTCCAGAGAATGGCTGTGCTAAAAACAGAGATGCACAGCTCAAGTAGAGAGCAGATCACATTCTAAATCATTTGAATTCCAAAAGTTCAGAATGTAACAGAGTTTGTTCAGTGTTTGTTCAGGCTGTATATTTTATGACACAGTCAAAATAATGTAAATATACATTAAAAGTCATGAGCATGGAGGGTAGCACCCTGCTTTGTGCCTTGCAAATACACTCAGGGAATAAAGACTGTCCCCAAATAATCTGAGAAGTGAATTTAGCTCTTCCGATGTTGTACTTGAAAACAAAACATTAAGCATAAGCACAAGGAACTTGAGATATTTTGATAAATGATAAAGAATAAAAAGATAATGAAAAAAGTGAACACATTTGGGGCTCGAGGGTTAAACAACCAAAGCAGTGACAAGCAAATGGATTTATAGAAACTATAGAATACTATTAAATGCATGTGTTTGCATCAGTAGGAATGAAGGCGCAGGCTGAGGAAGTGAATAGAAATTTGCATTTTATAATTGTTTCCGCAAAAGACTGAGAACATCATGTTAAATGACAGCTGTCTTTTTCTCTCTCTTTGCTTGAAACAGACTTGTCACCAGTCTCACCGCTGTTATTCAGCCATCAGCAGACAATGTGGTGGTTCTGGAGCATTTTTTCAGTTATCCACAATCATATTTTGTAAGGTTTGATGGGGAGGGGGGTGTTGTTTGAGGGGGTTTTGTGGTTTGGTGGGATTTTATCCCTTTTTTTGCATGTAAATGAAATGTATGCTTTTCTCATTGCAGTTGTTAATTTTAAAAATGATCAATAAATATATTCATTTGTACCATTAACTGGCATGCTGCCACCCATGCAAGATGTCAGCAGGCTGCTGCCATAGCTGAAGTTTTGTTAGACAGACTTTCTGTTAACGAGATCCTCTTTGCCTGAGGTAAATAAGTACAACTGGTGTGAACATTTGCCATAGTGGAGGGGGAGCAGTGACACAGGATTACAAGTTCCTATCCAGATTTTGAAGATAAGTACACTGAAACCAGTAAAAAATGGCAAATATTTCTTGGAACAGCAGAAGGCAAAGCCTGCCCTTGATGCTGCTTCCAAAGAAGTGTTGCCAGTAGAGTTTTGTCACCTCCACCTGACAAAAGCCAGTTCATGGTGAGAAAATTGATAATAAGCATTTCATTCTGCGCTTAGATTTTATAGAGTATAGCTGCTAAAGGATTAACCAACATTACCAATAAACACAGTGAAAATCAGAGTGAAATCTTACTAGCAGTTTGTGGTTGGCTTGTGTTAAAAACCCAATAAAATGTTGAGTGAGCAGTACTTGCCCACCAAAGCAGCACTCCTGGCCTCCTGTCAGAAGGCTACAATTTTGAAGACCCATGGGCTACCTAGAGTGGCCATTTATTGGGAATCTTTTCTGCAAAGCCATGCAGAAACACCACCTGACATCTCAGAAAGAATCTCTCAAGGCCTCTTGAGAGAGGTAAGCACCATATCACACAATCAGCACACCCAGTACACAGGAGTAAAACACTTCTGCCAAAGTGCTCACTTGCCAAATACCTTTAGCTTTTATTGGATTCAGGAAAAAGACAATTATCTGGAACTGTATCACTTAATAAAAAGCCTTTCATAATCTTCTGAGTTTCCTTCTCCTCTTATGCTATATGCTAAGACAGACTGTAGGGGTATGTCACACAGAAGGTATTGAAATCAAAGCCATAACAAAGTTTCATTTTCCCTGTGGTTCCCTAGGATGCCTTTCTGAGAATATTATGCACATCTCATAGGAAATATCTGGGGTTTATCATAGGAAAAAATGGCCACAGCCAGCCTTATATAGTCCCACAATGTAAGCTGCCATTTAGTCCCTGAACTTCACTGCCTATATTGCATTTAACAACTTACTATCCCCCTCCATATTTTGTAGAAAACTCTGCTCCCAACTCTAATTCAGGAAACAAAAATGATAAACAGGACTCAAACCAGAAGCAGAAGAGGTCTTTAAAGTCAGATTTTCACTCTGCTTTCTTAGGGCTGCTGCAGTTATTTAATTATTCAGGTGATGCCTTGTGCAGGCTGACCTAGAACAGAGGCTGGACAGAGATAAAGAATAAAGCAGGGATTTATTAAAAGGCCTCAATGGATGCACCTTGGGCAGTGCAAGAGCCCAGCCAGGGCTGCACCCAAGATGAACCAAAATGGTCACAAAATGGACAACTGGTCATGGGGTCTCTCACTTTTATAAGTTCTGATTCATTTGCATATTGGAGTTAATTGTCCAATTCGAGCTTTAGATGATGCAGTCTCATCCTTCTTGTTTTTCTCTCTTCATTCCACATTGTTTATGCTCTTGGGCCTGAGATTTAGATCATTTGTCCTTGGTCCCCAGCAGGAGAAGGAATTGTTCTGTCTCCCTACTCTGTGCAGAGAGCTCACCATCCCCTTAATATGAAACTCAGCACTACACACTAAAGCAGCACAGAATCTGAAAAATATAAAAGCTGAAAGCTGAGGCATCACAGGGAAGGAGCAAGTAGATGTGTATGACCTTGAGAGCACTGAAGGCTTCCCACCAGGTTAGGCTGTTCCAGACCGCCCTGGCTCCCTCCCTGCAGCTCAGCCAGCGCAGCAGTGGCTTCAGAGGCTTTCCTCATCCCAAAGGCAGCACTGGAGAGAGAATGCCCTTTATCCAGCTGCTCACCAGGAGCCAAGCTGGCTGTGGCTTCCAAAGAGAAGTGGCAGGAGCATGGTTCACCCTTTGGCCAGCCAGCCTCTGCCAATAAGGGGGGAACAAACCCCACTCCTCAGCAACACTTCCCAGGCAAATCGACACTGAGCTTCAGTAAACACTGCCCCGGTCACTCCTCATCAAAGCAGAAACAAAAAAAAAAAAAACAGAACCTAATAAAACTTAAATCATGTAGTGATTCTCAGCTTAAAAGTTTCTACCAGGCATGACCAGAATGGCAGGCAGAAGGAATGAAAGGATCCGAGTTTTTCTTATAAAAATAATGAAAGCGTGAGAAATCCCACATTTCTAGAGGTTGTAAATATATATGACACAAAAGCACAAAATATAAAATGCCTTAAAGTATGATCAATTCAGCCAAAACTGAAATAGGCTAAATATTAATTAAAATATATTTTATCCATTTAGCTGAATATTTTGCACTCAAAGTGTTTATAAGTAATAAGATTATTGCTACAGCACAATTGGCATAATTCATCAAGGTGTCCCTTTAAAAATGTAGGCAAGGAGTGTATCAAGGCTTTTCTAGCATAAAAACAAACTTTTTTGTGTGTGTATTCTAAAGAAGCTCCCACAAATGATATCTGCTAAGGTATTAAAAATCAGAATCCTCCATATCAAGAAAATCTTTGTTTTAAAAATAATTTACTACATGTAAAAACATATTGTAATGCAATTCCAATTCCAATTAATTTTCTTAATTTTCTTGCACAGTCTCATTTACTTTTGAAGCTACTTTAATTTCAATGTAAAAAGGGACATAGTAATTTGGAATTTGTCTACCGGGAATTCATACACAAAATTATCTTACAGATCTCACATGGAATCTAATCTTGGTAGAAATATCACCACCTTTGCTACCCATCAAAATCCTCAGTACCTCAAAATCCCTATCTTGAACTGCAGTGTTTTCCACTCTAAGTTGATTTTCATGGTAAGGTTGCTCAAGAGCAGCCATGTGCATCACACCACCAGCAAAACAAAGAGATCTTTATTAAAGAATAAATGTAGAGGCTGATGATGCAATCTACACTTTAATACAATTTTGCTTCAAAATGCATGTTTCCTGTTACAAAAAGTTTTGTTACCAATACTTATAAATATTTGCATATGTTCTACTTTGCTATGTGGATTTGCTAGCAGGAGGGGTGGACTACTCTGCCCACCAATGGTGTCCCCACAATTGTGCAATGTATTTCCACTCAACCAAAAGTGCCATGTGCCCAAAAGTAAAAGGTCATCCCAGCAATAGCTGAAATGATGGAACAGCCATTTGTCTTGATCTCCTGCACACTTTGTTAATGATGGACTGAACAACACCGTGACTACAGCCAGCTGACAGGAATTCTAACCTGATTAAATGTCCCGCTATGTTTTAATACCCTTAAATGGAATTTTTATGGCCTGTTCTGCAAGCATATTATTAATACAGAACCATCAAAAAAAACCACAGACATCCATAATAGCTCATCAATTTATAGCCGAGCACTTTTGACCTTGAAAAATCAGCTGTCTTTCAGATTAACACAGCTATGTTTTGAGCAGAAAAAAAAAAGAAAAAGGAAGCTATAAAATTATCATACTTATTTTTGTCACATACCTCTGCTGCACTAGGGAATAAAGGCCACACTACTGGCTTTTTATTGATATTGCTGGCAACCTCTGACATCAGAATTAGAATCTGGGAGACCTCTTTCTAGTAAAAATCCACTTAAACATTAACATTTTTGCTGGAGCAGGTTACAGGATGCACTGCTGGTGGGAAGGTGGTGTTTAGCCTGACTTCCACTCCCCCATCAGCGGGTTTTCACATTTTTTGTCCTTCACAGAAGACCTCAAAGCACTTAAAAAGCATTTCTAGTGTGGGCCACAAAATCCACCCACAGAGCAGGTCAAGGGCTCTTCTGGGAGAAGAGATGGTGAAGGAAAAGGACAAGTGGAAGTCAGGAATTCCATCCCCACCTCTGGAGTAGGTGGTGGTGCATGCAGATAGATGAATAGGGCTGAAACATTCAGGGAACAGAGCTACACCTGCACCTTGGGGAATGAGGCTCCCCGTTGGTGTGGGGGGAAAGAAATGGACAAAATGAGGATGAAGGTTGTTATGAAAGATGAATTCTTATACTAGAAAGACACCACTAATGGGCTTTCTGAAGGACTGGTCTCAGGATCTGAGACAGGGGCATGCTCCTTAAGGCAAGAGGAGTGGCAAATCATTCCAGGCTGTAGAACATTTCCATTTATACCTAGGGAAAAGGCCCAGGGAACAGAGTCTTATAAGCAGATTTTTAACTTACATTGTTTTTCATTTCCGTATCAAATGGCTCAAAATTGGTTATTTCTGAGGAGCCTCTCCCCTGGCATAAATAATCAAACGTACCTCCAAACACCAACCCAGCACTGGGCTTACATTTCCCAACTGCCAGGCCACTGGGATCCAGGAATCCCTTCTCATGCCTTCAGAAAAACCCCTACTATGCACTAGATTCAAGACAGATGTTTGACATTCAAGCTTACCAAGGTTTTTTGATTAATGGAGTGTAATTTAATTGCCTTGAACTTGATCTAGCTAACTTTAATATTTACATTATTACTTTGGACTATGATAGACTTACAAAAGAATTCTTTTTAAACAGACTTCCATATACTTTTAGCGAGCCTGAATCTCCTTTTTTTTTTCTGTGTATGTTCCTTCAGAAACCAAAGACAAAAATTATTCTTCTCCATATTCTGTTCTTTGTAACAGACTTGTTTGGAAAACTAAGCAAATCATGTATGCTTTTTTTAAAGATAGACCTTCCAATCTCCATTTCCTTCCTTTTGTTTTTACTTGGCTTGTCGTGAAACAATGAAAGTAAGAAGATTCTGCTTCTCCTGCTCTGCTTTTTTTATCCTTTTGTCTTTAGAAAAATTAATAAAAAGAAACATCAATAAAACAGAAAAATGAGAACAGTACAAGAAGTACTCCCACACAAGGCTTTCAATGCTCTTCTGGCTTGATTAACAACCTGCCCATCCAATCAATTAAAGATTCAATCAAGACAGGCATCTTCCATTTCATTTGTGTAATTACAATGCAGCATCCAGGAGAACCATCATGGTGCCAGGTGACAGAGTCTCTCTAGTACACAGAATATTAACTTCACCTGATCTTATGATTACACTGTCTTTTAAAGAAGACATTATCAGGGGAGGCTCACATGAGCATTACTCACACTGATATCAATATCAGATGAGGTGAAAAGAGCTAGACCAGCATTACAAACCATCCTATTTTTGTCAATAAACCTCAGCTATTAAAAGCCAAGGGCAGTGCTGGTATCTCCCCCCTGGTCTGAATCCTATCAAGTAAAAATTTGAGAATTAAATTAAAAGTTTAAGGTGCCCTTCTTGAACACATTAATGATTTTCTGTGAGATCTAGAAAGGATTTTGAGTGGAAACCATTACTTAGCAAGGATAATTTAGAAGCAGTGAAGGTGGAAGCAAAAGAGTGAACAGCAGAACAGAATCCTGCAAGGCTGTAATTTATAAACCAAATCAAGGAACCAACAAAACAAACACCCCTTACATACAAAAATCAGTACTAACTGCTCCTTTGTCATGTTCCTAAATTTTGATATTAGCTAAATGTCAGTCTCCCCCAAACAAGCAGTAATGACATCAAAACCACCAAGCTCTCCTGCAATCATCTCTGACACTTTATTAGAAGTGTTTCAGAAACAACACCTGAGCAATTTATCCTCATCAGAGCAATCTCATATTTGTGCCACAGAGAATGGAGGGAAGGAGAAAAGAAGAAACATAGACACCAGGCCTGTTCCTACAAACCATGGCAGGCTGCCCAAAGGTTTCCAAGGCTTCCTTTGATCACAGAAGGCTCTTCTGCTCTCCTAGAGACAATTTTCCCAGAGCAGAACAGCGGCAATCAGTCTGGTGCAAACACTTGTGCTCTGTTAGGTGAGGAGACACTCTGAACCATGCACTGAAATATGCACCATCCTCCCCAAAGCAGGTGTTCTGCTGCACCTGGCATTCCCCTGCACTGCCCAAATGACTTCTGGAAAAATGAGAACAGTGCAGGGAGATAATGGAATCCAGGTCTTTGCAACACAACAGGAAGAGATTAAAGACTCTGCTTTTGGTCATTTTTTCAAGAGACACCCAGACCACTATAATGTTTTCCTATGTCTAGAAGCATGTGAAGGGAATTCTTTGGAGATGAAATTGAGCAAAAAGGAAGAATCCAAGAGCCAAAACTTTGCTCACTTGACAGGACTTGGCCACAGATGCTACAGGATAATCTTCCCTCCAGCATATTTAATGTGAGACTAACATCCTCAAGATCACCTATTCCCTTCTTCCAGACCTCTGTGGCCCCATAACACTTTTTGATGTGGATATACTCTCTCAGAGTATAAATATATATAGATGGGATAAATATACATAGATGGGATAGTATAAATATCCCATCTTTTGGGATATTTAGCTTAGTGCCAAATAATCTTCCCTCTCTGTAGCACCTGCAGTTCCTTCTCTACTACTACCTGCAGCATTTCCTACGGATTTCTAATTCTCCTATTTCAAGTTGTAAGGCTGGAGAAAAGTAGCCTCCTTAACCCAGAGACTTCAGCTGGGTTGAATGCAAAAATTAGACAGGTAAAGCATTCAGTAAAACCATTTAATTTCTGTGCTAAAATTTGCTGAAGCTCAGAGTAACTCATTAGATTACATGAAAAAGAGGGGGCAATAGCATCTGAATAATAGTGGGAGAGGGGTAAGTTTCAAGTTTCACAGTAAAAACCCCACAGTTTATATGCTTTACCCTCATGTTTTGCCAAGTTTACTGAGGTTGATATTTTTTGTTCATACCTCATAGCAGGCTAAATGAAGCTGACCACAACTTCTGTGTTTATTTCTTGAAGTTGCTCTTTGTTCCTATATTTGTACCTCCCCACACATCACTGCAAAGGCGCACACAAAAATCTGTTGTTCCAAAAGGGTTCGGGTGTCACAGCACACCCTCAGAGGAAGCCCCACTTGGAGAAACAGTTTGCAAGGGCTTTTAATCCTTATTTTCAGTATCCCCCAACTCATCATAGAATCACAGAGTGTTTGAGGTTGGAAGGGACATTTCAGGATCATCTCGCTCCAACTGCCTGCCATGGGCAGGGACATCATCCACCAAACCAGGCTGCTCAGAACTTCATCAGCCTTGGACACTTTCAGGGATGGGGCAGTCACAACTCCTGTGGAAAACCTGTTCTCCCACTGATTTTTTTTCCCCTATTATCCAACCTAAGCCCATTCTCTTTCAGCTTGCAGCCATTCCCCTGTGTCCTGTCACCACATGCTCCAGTAAAAAACCTCTTTCCATCTTTCTTGTAGGCTCCCTTCAGGTACTGGAAAGCTGCACCTTAGGCCACCCCAAAGCCTTCTGTTTTCCTGACTGAACAACCCCTCTGATCAACACTTGGTGTCCCTTCTCTGGACTGGCTCACTGTCCCTCCTGTGCTGAGACCCCAAAGCTGCAAGGAGAGTCTTACCTGAGGTTTCCCTTCCCTCCATTAAGAGGAAACAACTCTGTGTTGTCATTTATCCTCATTAATCTAACTTTGATCTTAAAATTGTGACTAAAAGTGCAAGAAACTTTGCTACAACCCTCCTGAGTGCTGTTCCTGAGTGCTTCAGCATTTATATTCCCAATGAACACTCCTAAGTGAGTGCCAAATGGGATAAACACAGCTCAGAAATGCATTTGCACACAAAGGGTCGAGGTTACAAACAAAGGACTGGGCTGACTGAATCAACTCCAGTAACACCTTGGCTACCAGCATAACACAGAGCCAAGACAGAGACTGTGCACACGAGCTCTTGGAAAGCCTTTCCTTATCACCTTCCTACTCCTGAAGATTTCACATAGCTTCCTGGGAGGTGTTAAGTTACTTTTATGATAATACAATCTGCTAGGCAAACAGCATAGGCTATCTAACGTGTGTACTGTGCACATTTAGCTCTTTGTCTTTCATGAAGCAATTATACTAAAAGCAAAATATCTTCACACAAGAAGATACAACATATAAACAGATCAGCAACTTCTCTTTTTGCCAAACTGGGGAAAAAAACACAAACAGCAATAAACAAAAAAATCCCCAAACTACTTATTTTAGATAAAAATAGTGTGTGCCCTAGCAAAGTTCACAACCAGTCTAGACTGGTTATACCCTGCAAGAAATGGGTCCATTTCAGACACACATACCCAAACATACACCCAAATATCTGCCCATTTACACATCAGCATTCACAATCTAATCTTCATTTATTAGTTTTTCAAAAATAAGCCTTGAGTTGCACTCTGAACAATAGCTGTCTTTGATATTTAGCTTTTCATTTCTGATGGTTGCTTTTTTCTCCACTCCCAGTACTAGAATAGAAACACAATAAAGTCTCATTTTAAATATCAATTTTAGCAATTCAAATTAAAACACTAAAAACTTGCACTGGCACGGTATTGTTTCAGAGGCATTTTGGACTCTATTCACTGAAAAGTCATCAGACCAGCATTTTACAGAGCAGATGATTTGTTTTCAAAGGTAAATAAAGGTGAATCTGTGGTTGTATGGGCAGTGAAGGGATATTTCACTCGTTGCCTGCACAGAGAGCCCCGTTCCCCTTGTTGAGTGAGCAGTATTATTGCAGGGCTCTGAGATGTGCAGGAGTTTCAAAGGGAGCAGGTTAAGGGATAGATTTGCTGAAACCATTCAGGCCAAAATAAGTATTTATCCCCAAGTTCAATCACACGTTGCCTGGCAAGTCAAAAGTACAGCTCCTTCTAGAGGCAGATGCTCGTTCACATCAGCACTAAGTCATAATAAAAACTATCCTTAGCCTTACAAAAAGGGACAGAAAAATGCTGCTGTGTTGTGAAAATCACAGGGTGTGAGGAAATGGATTATTTGAAGAAAAAAGAGCTTCTTGCAGCCTGGACAGATCCTGATTTCCAGTTTCTTTCCAGCTTTACACCAGCATAGCCCTCTTGACTTCTTGATGTTATTTCCAATTCATGGCAACAAAAACAAATAATAGCACAGAATGAAAACTAGCTACCATCACTGTAAAATGGGAGCAAGTTTCTGTATCAGGATGACACTGCTCCAGAACATCCAATTCAAGGCAAGTTGATGGTTTTCCTCAATTTTCTGTAAACATATTCTAAAGAAGTTATGGCAGCAAAAAGAAAACTGTCTGAAAAATTGCATTTAATGGCTTAATTCTATGATCATTACCATCATTCTTTTTTTTTTTTGTAGTTTTTTTCACCACTTGCTAAGGCATAAAAGACAAATTGCATTTCTTAACACTGAGAGAGGAGGCACAATACTTGATACAAAATTCTACAAACACTGAAGGAACATGATGCTGCAATTTGCTGGTGCTACTAAAGAGCTTGGGGCTCACTTTCCTTCCAAAAACACATAAGAAAAAATACACTGCAGTTCTGTAACTTCCATATGCTGGCAAAAGGGACCAGATCAATAAATAGGCTGTGTAACTTCAGTTATAAATACTACCTAGGTATTAACACAGTCTTTCATTTAACATTCAGCTCAAGACTATTTCCTCCTCCAAGATTTCTTTTAATTATATTCCTGTACATTTTATTACAAGTTATCAAGCTCTAATTTCCCATGCTTGTTTCTCCCAGATAACTGCAGGCACCAATAGTGTGATGTCCCGTGGTTTCCCCCATGCCCCAGATTTTTCTCCTTTGTTATTTTCAGTGAGAAAAGCAAGGCATAAAAACAAATCAAAACCACAATAAACATAATAATAGGCACATTTTCCACTTCCATGTAATAGGTACATTTTCCACTTCTTTTAGAAAGCATGTACTAACACATTATATAAAGCCATAACACAAAAAAATTGACCTAAAATCTTGGCAAAACAATGTGGGGAATGGGTGTCATTTCCAACTAACAACAAAACCATTTCAGATTCAGCCTCTCCTTTGGTATATTTTATTATAAAGACAGATTGGCCTACTGTAGTAAATGCATGTAGGATCTGTTGTTGTGGAAATAGTTGTGGTGCTGCTGTTAATGAAAGGTGTACCCTGGATGAATAGCAGGAGCTGCATACATGGTTTTTACCTCAGTCAAAGGAACTGTGCTGGGGTTTGTGCTGAATTATTAAGAACAGTGACCATCTGCATTCACAGATGTGCAGAACAGATTGTACTTCAGTTTTGAGAAGGAATTCATGGTTCTGTACTCCAAATTTCTTGCCTACCTTTTAAAAGGAAACAAGTCTGAAGAAGTAGACCCTGATTATGTGGTGCAATTCTGCTCTCCCACCTACCTTCCATGTTTTGGCCACTACTGCTGCTATACTTTTGTTGGTTTGATCCCTTTTTCCAGCCTCATGCCCTGTGTTTGCTTTTCCTTGAAGTTCAGAATTATTTCTTCCCACAGCAGGGACTATAAAAATTAGAAAATAGATTTTTTTTCCTAAAATATTCTTATTGCTATTTGTCCCTCATGACTGTCAGCTTCACTAGCTGTTTACCAGTATGTGGCTAATCCAAATAAAATAGACTGAGCTTAGCTAAGGGAATGGCTGACCTGCACCTGAAGGGGTGTAGAGAAGGCCAAAAGCCCTTTTTCCATGAATTAACTGAATGCAGACTTTGAAACTGGCCAGAATTCATCTGCACTTCTTGTGCTCAGGGAACTGAGGGTCTGGGTAGAGGGTTGATTGAGATCCAACCAAATCTACCAGCAACAAGCAGCCTTTGATCTGCTACTTCTATTCTACACAACTTCTCATTCCTGTTGTGCACAAAACACCTGTCCAGCTTTCCATTCTTATAGACTGCATTTAAATTTATGTTTAAGCTTTAAATTTATGTCTTCTGCTTTATAGCTTCATGTTTACCAGCATGTATCTAAACAAAAGACACCTAACAGTCAATAATCTTTTTTTTGTTTTCATTCTAGCACCAAACCACATTTTCAAATACTGGAAATGAGTGTGGTGATTTTCTGGGCTGTAACTCAGTGTCCCAGAACACACTTATTAACAGTTAAAGGAGAACACTTAAATCTGGCTAACAACACTTCAGCAAATCAGCACTTAAGAGAAGCACATATGGTTCTGCCTTCTGCCTGGCTCCACGCTGCCAACAGGAAGAGCAGGAACTTAATTTAATGTTGGCACTTAATAGGAATCTATTTTTTTCTCATTAGCAGAACTTTGTTGCTTCACATCTCTGGCCCAAGATGGACAAACTTTGACTAGAGTGACTAAGTTCCCAACAAAAATAGGAAGCTCTATTAAAAGTAATTGCAAATGTTCATGCATGCCATGGAGATCAGTGCAGCCTGGAGTGGTTAATCTTTGAGCTATTCCATCCATTTGCTTGGAAAAAAAAAGTGAGTAGAGGCTTTTACTTTGCAATGAAGAATCTTTTAATTAAACTATTTCATGATCAGAAGCAGTGTTGAGCTCCAAACTGATTATGCCTGTCTGTCCCAGTAAGGATCCACATATCCATGGGAAGCAGTCAAACACCCAGGGGAATTCAAGCCCTTGGAACACAAACCCTGTGAGGAACCACTGAGGGAGCTGGGGGTGCTCAGCCTGGAGAAAAGGAGACTCAGGGGTGACCTTATCACTCTCTACAGCTCCCTGAAAGGTGCCTGTGCTCAGCTGGGGTTGGGCTCTCTCTCCAGGCAGCACTGACAGAACCAGAGGACACAGCCTCAAGCTGCACCAAGGGAAATACAGGTTGGATAATAGGAAAAAGTTTTTTAAAAAGAAAGAGTGATAAAGTTCTGGAATTGCCTGCCCATGGAGGTGATGTAGTCACCATCCCTGGATGTGTTTAACAAAGCCTGGATGTGGCACTGGGTGCCAGGGTTTAGTTGAGGTGTTGGGGCATGGGTTGGACTCAATGATCTTGGAGGTTTCTTCCATCAAGTTACTTTGGGAATTCTGTGAATTCCATGGGACAGAAGCTCTGTTTGCATGGGAAGAGGCCATGTGAACCTGGGAGAGCAGCCTGCTTTCCTCCTGGACCACAGTCCATCTCTACTAGATGGAATGGCGTCTCTTATCAAAATTACATTCCTGTGCAATACTATCACATGCAAGGAATTTTTTGATGTAACCCAGACTTGCCCCAGATTAGCAGAGGAGGGGGAAAAAGGTACACTTTTAAAAATACTTCACATTCATTGGAAGTTTACTTCCTTAAAGCTTCAGCAATCAGAGCAGCAAAGCTGATCCTGCAACTAACCCCTTACCTTAGCCCAAAAGTCCTTCCAAATCCCATAAATTCCAGAAAAAAACTAGATCTGCACTACTGTGACCTTCTAGCCCTTAGACTTTTCCATGCCAAAGCAAGGCACATTAATAGTATGAATGTGCTAGCAGGGGGAGACTTTTTCTAAGAATTGCAAAGAATCGGAAAACTCAAGAAGTCTTTGAGTAAAAAACCAGTTGAATGACAACCTGCAACTGTTTCACAATCCAATATTACTCTCTAGGGAAGATTATCATAAGTGAACTTACTGTACAAACATTTATTAGAACTGAAATTCATGTGACTGGAGTATATAAAAGGTTTTACATGGAACTGACAGTATATTAAGATTTTCAGGCTTATATCCATCTTTCTCTAAGTTTCCAGAAGAACAGACTTATTTTTCCAAGTTAGCAGTTGATAGCTGAGATTTTAAAGAAAGGAAACTCTATAAAGAGACATATTAATATTTTTATTTAAATTAGCTCACAGGTAAATATCCTGCTTTATCTCCCTTCTTTTAAATAATCAACTTTAAATATTTATGATCCACCAAAGGATTTAGGAAGCTGAGCTAAACCCCCTAAATGTCTTTATAATGCCATTTGATTTGTCAGAAATTTTAAAATAACATGCAGAAAATGAAGGAATTTCCATTCACACTGGATCAGAGCCTTAGGGCTCCCAAGATCTTTAATACTGTGGCTGAGTTTGCAGCTTTGGAGCTGACATATGGGAGCTCAGACTTTGAGAGGACACAGGCAAATATATTGGCTATCACTTAAGTTCTAATAAGCTCTGTCCCCTAAAGACTTCATACACTGCACAGAGGAAAACAATTATTTAATATACAAAGATAGGCTACAGCAAAATAATTTTTCTCTGTAACCTGACTTAGACATGACTTCTTCAGCATATTGTGTGAGTCACATTTTGAATGTGTGGTCCCAGCTCTAATTAACACCCGTGACAATTGCTGATTTTAATCTTGCTGTACTATTTTAGCTCGAGCCCAGACTGCTTAAGAGGTATTTTTCTTCCTCTTTTGTTTCCCAGATTAATTAACAGTTGCTGCTGTCTTGCCAATGGACCACATTTTCCTTTGGTGCTGTTTCACCATCCACACACAGAGCTTGGAATCCCAGGGAGTTGGTTGTGCTGACACCTCACACTGGTCCTGAATGAAACTACACATTCCTACAATTTATATTTATTTAAATTAATCCCCTGTATGGAGCTACTAGGGTATTGCTGTGGGAAAAGGCCCCAAGGCATGGACATAGTTTCCAGATCTGATTGTTCCTTGCCCTGTGGACACCATCACACTTTCCCCCACCTATTTTAGTTGTTTCTTTAGGCAGCAGAGTAGAGCTTTCCTGAATCCTCATTCCATTTCTTGCTCTCAGATATTCACCACAACTCACCTGAACTGCACTGAACAAGCACCACAGATCTGTGTACAATCTCTTGACACACTAAGAAATTTTAGTGTAAAGTCTCTCGTTTAAACACTATTCCATTAAAGATTTGCTCATGGCAAGGGAAAGAGCCAAGGAACAGGTAGACCAATGATAGGGATCAGACATGAAGACAGAATGGAGTTTGTCCTGACTTCCAGAGCTAGAGCCTACAGTAAAAAGGAGTATCTGTCTTAAAAAAAAAAAAAAATAAAAGAGAGAGAGAGAGAATACAAGTCCAACAAGATAAAAAGTCAATGTTACTACAGTTCACTTAATTTCTTAGTCCTGAACAGTTCAGACAGGAAGATATGATATGAAAATAATCATAAGAGCATGCAAATATTTTCAAGTTAATAGAATTCCAAATTTCATCATTAAATCCTAGACAATTAGTTTCTGCACAGTTGCTACTTCTAAGAGTCAGCCAAAGTTCTCAGGCCTCAGCAGTATTATTCAAATGCCAGTGTGATGCTCTCAGGAAAATTCACTGAGGGCAAGATAAAGAGATGATCACCAAGCATTTGGGTCATTTAATCTTTCCTCACACACCATCAGTGGCAGTGGACTCTGCAGAGCCTCTTTGCAAAGCTGTGCTCAGACTTACTACAGGTATTAAGGTTACAGGAGGGGACTTGAGACCTCATCATCTTCTGTTCTTTCAGACGCCGGGAAAATGAAGACACCAGAGTTGCCTTATAAATATTACATGAGCCTCAAATGAAACCCAAGAGCTGCTCAGAGTCAAGCCTTACCTTCCTGATGGCTAAGTTAGAAATCTCTCCTGCCTGTCAGGAGGAATATTTTGTGCAATGGCTGGGCCACAGAAGTCCCACTGCCTCTGAGGGGAGCTGGGACTCTCAGCCTCCCCTTCTCTCCTGCCTCTCTTGCTTGTCCCTTTTCCCTCCACTACAAAGTCTGACTTGCTGCCCTGGAAAGCTTTTTGAAGCTAAGACCTTAATACAATTTCTTCCTTTGTTTGATATAGAAATCTCTGATCTCCCTCTCTTCAGGATTCTCTTCCCCAGTCACGTACCCCTTGGAGCTGTGAGAAGATAGCTCTGAGCATTTCAACAAATACTTGTTGCAAAAAAAATCTGGAATTAAGAGTTTGGGCTCTCCTCTTCACCTCCCCCTGACACTATTTCCTCTAATGTAAATAATGCCTTAAATATCTAGAGCTAATTTAAAGCAAGTAAAGAATACAGATCTTTTAAGTCTTTTAAGACTGCTATAATCCACCCATCATAAGAAATATATTCATTGTAAGTATCTTGCCAAATTAAGTTTGGTTTAGTTTTTTTAATATTATCTTAGGCAAAAAAAAAAAAATAAGCTCACAATTCTTCATTCTGTCCCTTTTTCACTGCCTTGAGTTCATAAAGAGTGAAAGGAGCAGAGGCATAAATGTGAAAAATACACTTTATATTATATTAGAAGACGGAAGCAAAGATCTAGATGCTGTCAGAGAAGAACATTTAAAACAGCAATATATGAAACAGGATTACATCTCTAGGGCAAAATCAGATTGCTCCTTTCCAAGCACTTCAATTGTACATACAAATAGAGTGATTGCATCTAATAAAGGAAAGAAAGAGGAAAATAACCACAGACAAACACAGATGGATATGTGGGTTTCCTACATATATGATTAAGAGAAGTGTATCTGTATCAGTATAGACCTGTACACATGTCAGATTTGGAGGTATAGCTGAATGTAACCAACCCTAAGATGAGCTAATAAAAACAGTTCATTATTTCCATGCTCCCACATAGCCCTTAAAAACTTTCTTTGCTAGCAAAAAAAATTGTATTTGCTCTAATTACCAGTTATGGTACACAGGCAAAATATTGTCCTCCTTTCTTTCATTTTAATGTTTTTCTATTATTTCATGTTGTTTTAATTTAAAATACATCTATAATAATCTTATTCTTGTTTTGCTTAACAGTCTAAAAAGTTATTAGATATATATTAGCTAATTGAAAGTTACTTCCAGTTTAGTTTCTTCCCACCAAAGTTAAATGAGATAATGCACCAGCTCAAAAATAACCTTAAACTAATATTAAATTATTAACTTGTTAATAAAACAAGAACACATGAAACTGAGAAGGAAAACTATAATTTTGCATTCCTAGTCTTATTATGATCATGTCTTTAGTTACAGATAAGAAAATATTTTACCAGTTTTATTATGGCTTACCCCTCCTACTGCTCATCTCCTTCATGAACTTTAGCTTGGACAAAATGCTTGAAGACAGAGAGTGCAGAGCACTTTTGTAATTATCATCCCTTCTATAATTAGATAAATCTTTTACTTTTCCAATGGCTACCAAACAATGAATTCTGTTATTTATTAATCTGAGCTAAATCCCCTTAACTCAAAAAGGGAAAAATTTGATCCAAAATACTCAAATAACTCCATTCATGTAGGCAGAAGTGTACATACAGCTACAGCAGGAATTCCTGCTTGGGCTTGCTTTTTCTGTTGTTTTTAAAAATACCTTCCAAAGCATTGCTGATTTCTAGGAAATCTTTTGTGCAGCACACTATGGGGCTAAGAACACCCACAGAGTCCTGAGGTGAGTTTTTCTGAGACAAGGAGACAACGTCATCTCACTAATTAGAAAAGGTTCCAACACTTAAGACCTTGGAACTATTTTCAGGCTGTTTAGCAATTATGGAAAAACTACTGAATGCTACTGAAAAAGTTATAAATAGACTGCTTGCCTGCATTAAATTATTAAATAATCCATCCACTTCACGGCAGCTGCACAGTTCCACTAATCCACCTTTCTTCACTTTCACAGTAGATGAACTCTGCGAGTTCACTCCTTTTTTAGTCTCACAGGTAAAAGGTTTTATACATTTAGAGTAGGAAAACATTCAGAGTAGAACTAAGAGCAGAGGAAGGCACAGTTAGCAAAAAACCCTCACATCAGCACACTGAAGTGGGAATGCTCCAGGCAAAGCCTCCAGAACCAGGGCTGGAAGAAAGCAAAGCTGAGAGCACCCCAGCCACTCAGCTTTTAGGGAGTGTCTCCTGCAGCAACACATCCTCTGCACTGCTCCCAATCTTTGCTCCAGCATGGACCAGAGGGAATGATTCAAAACAAAGCCAAAGGCCTCATTTTACAGCTAAGCAATGCAGGTGATCAGGGAACTGTCCACGCGCTCCCTGACCTTGCTCACACACTGCAGACACAGCTCAAATCTCCAAGAGAAGCAAAACCAGATAGAATTCAAGGGCATCTTCTGTATCAAGCCTTTTTCTAAAGACACAGCACTAAAGCAGTAGTTCCCTCTGATGCAATTTATAGTGGTGCCACTACACAGTGCTCTACTAATTTGTGAGTGTACATGATAATTTTTTTTAGAGGCTTGTTCTGCTTTGGTGCAGAAATGAAACACTACCCAGCTCTGGTCTGCACAGGTCTGGGAATATAAACTAGGTCTCCTCTGATTTTAGTAATGCCAAGAAATTCTTGGATTTTACACTGGCAATCTCCCAAGGAGAGGACGTTGGTGATTTATAGGAAAAGACAGCTATAAAAAGCTCTTGCTTTCCTCAGTTTTAATCGACTACAGCACCATTGGCCTTTAAGATTTACTTCCCCTCTAGATATATTTTTAAGATACAACAAGCATTTTGCAGAGTGCAGATTAGACTGTGTCTGTTTGTTTCCTCACTTCTCTTAGGGAAAACCTCAAGAACACAGATAATGAGAGTGTGGAAACCACAGCCATGTCTGTCCCAGCCAGGCTCCAAACTGCCTGATGGCATTTCTCTGATATTAACATTTCCTACCAAAAACCTGCATCAGCACACTGTGGATGCTGTGGTGCCCCTGACACTGAGCATTTCCATTGCATATATTTATATGCATATATATGCAAGGCACGAGGCCAAAGCTGCAAATCCCTCTTACCAAGCACACTGTTTAATACTGACATTAACACCAGTGAAGCATCCTCTCACACAGTGTAGGATACTTTCATCTGGAATAGCAAAACTGCACAGCACTCTGCCTTGCTGGGACATGGCAAGTTCAGATCCTCACTGAAAGCCCCACTCTAAAAGAGGAGCAGAACCATAAACCCAGATGTACAACCATTCTCAATAATGCTGTGCCCTATAAAACCAACAAATCCCCCTTTCACCTATTTGTGCTTCTCCAAAAGGAAATTTCAAGGTGGTAAAAAACAACAGCTGCCCAGGAGGGACCAGGGGTTGGCCCTTCAAAGCCACTGTGGTTATGCCCTTCTCTGTGCCACTGCTCTTGGTACAGAGGTTTTTCTGCATAACTATTTCTGCTGCTGAAATCAGCAGTCTCTGCCTTCGACCCTGAGGTTTTGGTGTGATATTAAGCAAATGATCACACGACAGAGAAATGCCTGTGTACAGCATGTGAGTGATCACAGAGCCATCCAGTGGACCAGCAGGAAAAGGAAGGCAGGAAAAGTCATCTAAAAAAAGGGAGATGAAGCTACATGTAGGGAATCAAATACTATTCCACTCTGCTGAGTGTTTTCCTATATTAATCATGGGCAGTGACTAATAATAATAATAATAACTTTTAATGTCATTATTTATAAAATGCAAATGTGCACAGACTCTGCATAAATGTTAAAGGGAAAATTTTCCTAACCTATATCTTCTGCTCTACTTCCTCCTTACACAATAAAAAATTGGAAGAAAGGGTTTTTTTCTCCTCCTTTCAAAATGCCCCAATGATATTTTCATCCATTTCTGCCTCTGTCATCTTATTTTTCACTTAAAACTCCTTCATGGATGAAATATTTATAATCAATTATTCTTGATCAGTCTTCACCTACTTCTACCCCCTCAGTATCAGAGACAAAACAAGTTATCTTTAAATAGCTTTTCCCAGTGCAGAGCCTACATTTAATCTGGAACAGAACACATTTTAACTAGCAGGGCATGAGAAGCCCCATACACTGCACAAATATTTAGTGCCTAAACTCCTCCCTCCTGACTTGTTCTCAGTCTTTAGCAAAACAGCACTTATTGTTACAAATCACACAGGAAAAAAAGGTTTTCTGGGATAGAAACAGCATTCAGTAAATGGAGACAGCAGGTGAAACAAAAGAATTCCACTGAAATGATAGAAACATACTAGAATTTAATTTTCCTGCCACCCATTTTATCATTTTTATTTCCGTTTAAGCAATGAGGTATTAATTTTTTGCCTTGCCATATAGAGCACGGAGATTAAAAACAAGATTTGTTGACTCCAAAAGGGTGGAGATTTTTATTGCAACTGCTTGAAATTTTTAAGCAATCGCCCAAAATTTTGTCACATCTACAAAAGAGAACCCAGAAGGGAGTTGCAATTGATTGGATATCCTGATGGGAAAAAAACTGCATGGAGTCCCTAGCTGGGACACACAGGCCAGTAGTAACTCTCCTTGGTGGTCCCAGATTATGAGAGAGACATGATTTAATTTGCTACAGTGAGCAAACATTTTTCTAGGCACTGTGGGCAAGAAACAAAACTACAACTCATCATTCTGCTAGAAGTGACAGTTCCCACCAGTGTTGCTGAAAGGATGCTGAAATGAGCTGCAGATATAATTAGATCTCCTCTCCAGGTTCCCCTGCCTTTCCAGAGCATCACATTAGCTCACCTTTGACAAAACAAATGGCAATGTCTCCACTTGAACTTGCAAATTGTTGAAGCAGCACAGTTGTTAACACAAAATGAGCATTTTGGAGGCGTGACTGAAGTGGTTCGACCTTGATAGGTTCCTCCATATGGAGCTGTGCTTGCAGGTCCCATTGCTCTGTGCTTGCTTGAGGAGGAGAGGAGAAAAGAATGGAAGTAATGACAGAAAGACATGGATAGAAGATGTCTCCATGCCCCCTCCATGCTCCACAGCACCCCACACATGCTCCTCAGTGTGTACGTGCACAGGAAACCATCAGACAAGAAGTTACAGCATGGGAAGAAAAGCTGGCTTTATTCCTTCATTCCTTAATTAAACACAATCCAGCTCTCCTCCAGCAGAATTCCTGGGGTTTGAATGCTTTCAAAGGGGGAATTTCACAGTTTGCAACAGAGAGACAATGAGTTCTAGAAATTAAACTGGAATAGGCAGAATGGGACTGTTCATGGTAGGATTGCACCCCTGTTCCATGCATATGGAATGAAATTTCCCTGATGGGTGCACACCACAGTAAAATAACTCATTTGCATTAAGGGATGTGCCAGGTGACTGAACAGAATTGATGCCACATGCTGACGGTACAAACCAGGGTGATATTTACATTATATCTCTACACATTTCATGGCTAAATTCTAATTGTGTTTTGCTTTTTTAAGATCAAATTTGGGCCTTTGCTCTATGGTTTGTCTATCTCCCTCACAAGTCCCCAGAGAAGCACTGCATTTCCCTCTCATACATGACACAATTTTTAATACTATTTTAAATGCTGGTTGAAAAGTATATTACCATTTTTGATTTAAATAGACATATTTTCATCACTGAAAATGCATGGATTAAATCAATGGATTGAAGCATAAGTGAATTGGTGACACTATTATATTAACAAGCAGATATATACTGTGCTTTTGATACAATTATTTCAAAACCATCAGAGACTTGCTACCTATTTTTCTTGTGATTACAGAGTATACTCATGGGCATCTCATGTTATTACATGACAGGATCAGTGGTAATTAATCAATATTTCCATGGATACCTGTGATGGCTCTAGAGCAACTCAGGAAAAGCTGAAAGATGTTGAAAGGACTTGTGAACTTGATGGAAAAAACTCAGCAGCATGTCCTGATCCTGAATCTCTATGCCTAAAATATGGGTGCCATTCTTTCTCCTTTAAGATTTCTCATCAGTGAGAAATACTATGGTATGCTGGAATGACTGGGATTCCTGAATTTGAAAATTTGGAACAAAAAGTTCATATGACAGTGCCACTTCAGACATCCTTTGAGTAGATACTTATATGTGAATATATGAGTAATAATTCTTCATCTTAGTTTAAACAGAATGAAACTCAAAATATTTAGAAGAGGTCAAGAAGTCACCCAGTCCATTTGGGTTCCCAAGGCAGACACAAGATACACTCAACCTGTTCCTGTAGCATATTATTCTAACCTTTAAGCCCCTCCAAAACTCCTAATATTTCAGCTCAATGACTAATTGTTGTATTCTCTAACAGTAAATTCTACAATACAAAGCCTCAACTCTGTGACTAATTTAAAAATAAGAAAACTAGAAAAAAAAAAGGGCCTAGCTATAAATACCTTCTTGAAACTCTGGACAACTAAAAGGGAACTGGTTCAAGTGGCACACAGGACAATTAAATAAAGGAAACTTCTTAAAGACACTGTCACCCATGATTACTTCTTTGCACAAGTATACAGTGTGAATATCACATTTTCTTCCATAAAAAGAGAGAATTCAGCAATAGAACACACTACTATAACAATCAACTTTTATCAGGGTGCCCCTATTTCATCAAATAAACATGTATGTCTTTATGCATACAAACACAATATGGGATTCAAAGGAATTAAACTCAAGAATCTTTAAAAGTAACTTTGCATTTTTTTAAATCATGTAATTTTATACTAGAAAATTTTCCATTTTTTCCTCCTATCTAGGGATTATTTTTTATTTCATATGTATTAATGTCAGAGAAAAGTATCAATATGGTAACGTATACCAAACTTTCTCTCATCAACAGAGTCAAAGATAGCCATGAAGCAGATTTATGCTTCAGACAGAAAAAGAGTCTGAAAACAGAAATTCCCTTTACTGAAGAAAAAACAAACTTGGGAAGATAGAAATAGGACAAAGAACACCCTACAACAGTACAGGACAAAGAACATCCTACAATAGTACAATCAAAATTAAAGGAAGGATGATAAACAGGACTCCTTTGTGGAAAACTGGGAATGACATCACAACCCATTATACATACTGGTTTTTGGGGATTTGTTCTATGTAGAGAAAACACCCATTTTGTGTCATAAGACCACAGGTATTTAGACTCTTATTGAATGCCCAAGATCCACCCTTCCATAGGAGTAACGATAAATCAAATAATATGAAATATACCCGGGTTTTTCTGCTTTTAGCAGTGGTTAGTATGTAAAAAAGATCCCAAAAAACCCCACAGGTTTGTTGAAGATGAAGATTAACAAATCCTACAAAGGCACACAATGTGTATCCCAAAATGTCTTCCCACCAGCTTCCCATTTAAGTGGCACTTATTTTCTTGCCATTCACTGAATTATCTTATTATTCCAACTGAATAGTATAAGAAAAACATAGAATACAGAAAAGGAAATAACCAGTCACATGATGATAACACTGATTCATGTTCAGGTACAGTAAGAGGGCTGCAGGAACTGGTATTTAGAAGCCTCTGCAGGGAAACACGGAGGCAATTGCTATCCCTGCCTCCCAAAATAAAATTATTCCAAAAGAGGAGTTGCAGAATCAACTACCTAAAAAACCACAAAGGAACCCCTTTTTCCCTCACTATGTGTTACAATACAGACAAAAAGAACAGTACAAATCACCTAAAAAGGTAACACAGGCTCCCCAGAGAGAAAACAATTGATGAATCTTGGATGCCCCAACCTCTGCACGCAAACTCCTGCAAATAGAGCCTCTCACCAGGATCAGAAACAGAGGAACCACCAAATTCCTCCCCATCCTGTGCAATACTGAGGTTTCCACTGCAAACTGTTTACACTTGGAGGAGAATTAAAAGGAGCATCATCACAGACAAGATTCAACCTGTCCACAGAGAAAATTTGTTTTCAGTTCCTAAGTCTTTAGTGATTGATTTGTGGCATTTGCTATTTGATTTCCTTTATGAAAATTAAATCCCAATGCAACTGGAAATGACCTGCATCCACAAATATATGCTTCCTTTTTTACCCATTTATTCTTCTACAACTATACAGAAATTTGGGGTATTAAGTTCTCTGTTTAGACAATAAAATTGTCCTTCTTGCCCCATGGGACAAAAGGAAACTGGAAATGGCTGGCATCTTTTACACCCAAGTCCATCCTGCTGCCCTGGCAAGCAACACAACTCAAAAAGGCTTTATGCCACTTTTCAGTCCCTACTTTTGAAAAGCAATTTATTTATTCCCTTCCACCATTCCCCCAGCTTTGATAGTAAAACTGAATTCAAATGTTGCTCCTGGTATTTGAAACTAATCTTTTGAAAGGTATTATCTTTTCAACCAGATATGAACACAGGGTTCCTTCAACAGGCACCTGGGTGTGTACAAAGTGTACTCTACACAGGAAAAGGCAAAACACCAAAGTGCAAAACACCTTCATCTCTGAAAACAGCATTTCCTACAAGGTCTTGGACCCTGGAGAGCAGCAACTGAAGTAGTAAGGATAAGGGGAAAACAAAGAGATCTGAGAAATCACGTGTATTTAATCTTCAAAGCACCATAAAACCAAAGTGAAACATCTTTCTATTTTACATCAAAGCTGACTTTTTAAATCACTGTTCTGCCTATTAACAAAGATAAAGCTGAGAAAACCTTGTTGCCAAACCCAGATGGATATTACAGAGACCAGAGGCTGCAATTTATGGAGACTTGCTTTCTTCAGCAGCCCCACTATTGCCAAGTGTCTTTTTGTTTGTCTCAGAAATCTAAGGAATGGGCAGAAAGCCAAGTTTACATACCCTACTTCCCTCATGCACATCTCACTTGCCATTTATTTCATATCCAAAGGAGCTCTCTTCCAAGAGTTTGCCTAAATCTCAGTGGGCAAGGAGTTTAAGCATCATGTTTTCCTTTAAGACTATACAGCACAACTGACACCTAGAGTAAAATATTTCATTTTGGTCAGACTTCCTGAATCTCACCTCCCAAGTGAGACCCCCAAAGAGCAAAGTGATTTCCACACACAAATCCTCAGTGCTGTGTGTGTCAAATCTTACAAAACACCGAGACACGAGACAGCAGCTCTGGCACAGCACCAGCTCTTTGACAAAACTGAGAGCAGTTTAGTGTTTTGCTGACTTGTGAAAGTAGATTGCAGCCCCAGCTGCTGTGCAAACTGAATCACAGAGGGAGGGAAAGGAGTCTCCTTTCAGAAGTTCTTCCAGAAGCATCACCATTGTAGTGGTTTTGGTTCAGTTTCCTGGCCAACACACCAATTAAATGTAGTGGGTTTAGTGCTGGCCAAACACCAGCGCACCCACTAGAATTATTTACTCATTTTCTGCTGGGAGATAAGGATTAGGAGGAGACCAAAGCAGGTCCAGAACTTTAAAGGGTATAAAGGAAAACTTTTTAAACAGAACTAAAAGAAAAATAATAACAAATCAGAATAAGCCTTTATAACACCTTCTCCCCCCAACTTTGCTTTCTTTTTACCACTGACAAAATAAAGAAACAAATTTGGTATTTTCTGTCAGTTTACCACTTTTAAAATAATCTTTCTTCAGTCCACTTAGGTAGAGGAGTTTCTCCTGCCAAGCCATGGAGAATTTTTCTGCAAGAAACAATTCTCTAGTGATTTAATTTTCACAAATAGCCACTGCCTGGATACCAGCAACTGTGACATTCCTCCTACATTTTGGGAGTTTTTCCCATAACTACCACCGTGGGTCATTTCAGCCTAATGGAGTGCAGTTTTAAGGATGAGCTGCTCCAGCATAGAGACAAAAGGTCTCTTCATCCATCTCTGGGAAACAAAGGTCTTCTTCTTCTCTCCCTGGGGCAAGGTTCCTCCTCTGCCTCTCTCTTTTTAAGCCTCTCATTAGATCACAACTACTTCAATATCTGCTCACTTCAGCACTGGAGCCTCTGTTCATGGCTGGGGTTTGAACACTACATTCCCCCAATGCATTCCATGAGTTACAGGGAATAAAAAAAAAGTCTGATGTATCAATCATATCTTCACCATAGCTTTGCAAGAGAATTTCAGTCCAAGACTAAGGCAGTCAGCTCTCTGAAGTGGTTTAACATGGTGTCAATGTTCAGAACCAGCCAGCTAGGTTTGAACATTGACACGGGATTGGTTCCACCAGGCCAGAAGGAAGATGCCAAGTTTCCCACTGGGAACCACTTCCACAACTCATGGACTCCCTCCCCAACTAAAAACCAAACCTATCTTAAACCACGACCACCATGGACAGGGCACATCTCCTCTCCTGCTGAAGCCAAGGTAGGCAGATCTGCAGGAATTACAGAAAAACTTCAGGCACAGAGAAGCCCTTGCAAATTCTGCTGGTGTATCATTCTCGGTGTTTTGACTAATTTTCCACGAATTTTCTGTAAATGAATAGGTGTGTGAGAAATTCTCATGAAGATTTACCTGGTTTTACTGGGGGAAGCAAAAGGCAATGCATCACATCCATAGGATCCAGTGGCAAGTGATGCACAGAGGTTGCACCACAAAGGATCTCTTCAAGAACAAACCATCCTGGCATGTAGAGGCAGATACTCATCTCTGGCCTGTTTTATCCCATTTAACCCACGTGTGTGTTAGTGAGTTTTTGTTTGTGAGGTTATTTGTTGTTGCTTTTAAGGTGGTTTTTTTTTTCCCCTAGAAGTACTTGGCAGCAAGAAACAACTTGAATAGAATAATACATGTCAAATCCACATCAGGCTGAGGAGATGCCCTTGATAAAAACAAGGCTGGAAGAATGAGAGGAGGAGGAATCCATATGAGTTTGTAAATATATTGCTTTTCCCTAGGAATCCATTTATGGCAATTGGTAGATACAATTCACAGAAAGGAAGGGAAGTAAAAAATACAGTGGATTAACAAAAACTGCCCAGAAAGAGTGTGTTACAGATTTTCTTTGCCTTTTTGCTGTAGCAATATACAACTCAGGTGGGATTCTCACCCAACTAAGCCAGTGTAAGACTTCCAAAGTCACTATTTGATATTTTTCCATGAATTGTCAATGCTGTGGATGCAAACAACAAACTCCTTGTTTACCTTGCCTCTTCTTTTATCAGAGAAAGATAATGAACAAACTCCAAAATGAAAATTTGCAGAGGCACCCAAAGGTAGAATCTATACTTTCTTATTTCAGACAGGTATAACTGTATCACAAGAGAACAGTCCAAAACCACAAAAAGTACTTTTTTCAAGGCCAAGAAGATAAATTTCAAGCTGAAAAACACCAGGAAATGGAAACACCTGCCCAAGAACACTTACTCAAAATGGCATGTTCATTATTGAACCAACAGATTATCCCCAGTGATTAAAAATGCTGAACTTGCTAATGGAGTCCAAATTCACCATTATGCTTTATATGGATGACAATATGTATTCCTGCATTGGAACATCAACTATTGTTAAATAATGTCTCCAGGTTGAAGTAGAAGTAATCCCAAAATTTTGAGATCATGGCTTTGGAGCTTCTTCCTTGTTAGAACTGCAGCTCACACGAGGGCAGTTAAATTGCGAGAAATATGCTGGAGATTTATCAGAACAGAAAACAATTTCTTTGTAAACTGTTTAAAGAAAAACAAATCTATAAAATGCACATATTTTATTCCCTTATTAATTTTTAAAGTTGTTTCTCTGGCCTGCTTGCCTTACAATAATGTTTCACCTGATTGCTTATGTCAGATATATTACTGGCATGCTACAAACCATGCTGTACTCCAGAGCAGATTAATGATGAATATTTGGTTAGAGATGAGAAAACAACAGTGCACTGATTTCTGGAGAGCGAGGTCTGAGCAGAATTAATAAGGCAATCTGCACAGGGCAAAGATCTGCTCTGCACAGGTTCTGTGGCTTGGCCAGCCAGAAAGGAAGGATGAGGCTGTACATAAGAGTTTTCAGATGGTGAAACCTTAGCAATTACTTTCTAATGTCAATTTTTGTTTGGAGATCAAAGTTTCACTGAAGTAAACATGACATTGAGCTTAACACGTGACACTCTGCATTCATTGAAATGACTGTTCTTGCTGGATGCAAGCAGCTGGCAGGGGGCAAAATATGGAAAATCTTACCTAGAGTTCTGCCATGCCATCTGATCATAAACAGTGCCCCACTGAAATTAGTGAGAACTTTTTTCAAATGGTTACTCTGCCACTCCTCCTTTAAGGTACTTATTCTATTTCTTTTCCCTGTTGAGCTGAGGCAAAACAAATTTAAGCCACTATATTAAATTTATTGCTGCTTCTAAAGACAGACATAGGAGGAAATATCACTATTTTAAAGCAGCTCTTCTCCAAAATATCCACTCATTTGGGGGAAAAAGCTTACTAAAATCACAATTCATGATGTGCATGCATTTTGCAAAAGTTGCCATGCAAGTATGTTTTCCTATAATCACCACTAACCTATAAAAACCCAGATGCCCCTTTACCTTCTTTATTCTTACACAAGAAGACAGACAAATTATTCTGATGAGCTCACACCAAGGATAAATGGAATTCTCTCTTAACATTTATAAATTCAAGACTTGACACGCTCCAACACTCTGCTTTTCCCTCTCTACTTTGCAGCATCCCTGTTTGAAATCTGCTGCTCCAGAGACTCTCAAACTGTTTCCCAAACCTGTTTCTTAATGTCAGTTCAGCATTTAATGGTCAGGCTACAATGTGCTTATCTGAATTTGACATTATGAAATGGAAGTGCTTGGCAGGGAGAAGAGGAAAAACCCTTTTCCAGATTCAATACTCTGAGCCCTTTTCTAGGTAAGTTGCATGTACATTCACAGCTAAAAAAGTTTCTCATTTTATCACAGGATTGCTTGCAAATATTCAGTTTAGACAATTTTACTTCAGAGTCGAGAAACAACTGTCCAAGGAGGACATGTAATGTTTGTTCTGTTTATTCTGCTACTTAAGATGCTTTTTGCTGGAGAAGAGCAACTGAATATAGAATTTTCACAATGTGCTATTGGTCTATCAACTACATCAAGCATTCACCAACCCAATTCCCAGTAAAATCCAACCAGCTGGCAGGGGACCGTTCTTGCCTTTGAAATGGATGCTACCAAATATATAATAGAAGAGGGGAAAAAAACCTTTTGAAAGTAATTTATAAACTGTCTTCAAGGTCCAAAACCAAGTTTCCCTGGGAGGGAATCACTTTGATTACACGTTCCCAATGCTCCAGCCTCACATTATGCATCACTGGGCAAGGCAGATAATTGCTTGGAGGAGATAAGCAGCCATACCTTTGAAAGCTGAAGTGCACAGGGTCACTCAGGTGAGCCCTGCACAGAATGTGTGTCCCACACCATGCTCAGTTCAAGATGACTTAGAGCAACATAGTGACAAAAAAGCCATTCTGACACATTTGATTGAAAATCAAGCTGCTGGTAAATGTTGGCTTGGTGGTTCACCACACCAGATTTAAAACATTCCTTCTCTTCACCCCATTGCTTTGAGCCTTCTGGATGGGGCGGGAAAGTAACAGAAAATGCAAATACATGACATCTGAATAAGCAGTTCAAGCACTCATTAAATCCAAGTGGGTGAGAGCTGTCTCAGCAAAACACTCAATTTTTCAAAGTGTAAAGTACCTCCCCTTAAATTGCTGAGTTCACAATATATACACCTAATCACAAAATAAGGAATAGACATTGGTCTCTCTGTACAATATCCTAAATGACTACCAATATTGTTTGTCTCAGAAATTAAACAAATCATTCTGGCTCCTCTGAAAATCAGGAAAAACCTTTCTGTACCTCCTAGTCACAACAAATTCAGGTTATCTACAGAGAGAGTGTTAAAACGTTCATCTTCATTTTTTTTTAAGTATACCTCTCTCAAAATCATATGCACATGATTCAAATCACATTTCAAATTCAAAATACATACAGAATGGTACTTGCTCAGGATTTACAGCCATAAGTTGAAACAGGCACTTGCTGATTTCATCTGAAAGTCACCAGTCACAAAGAAAATCCATCTACCAGCTCATGCAAAATTACGTTTTGTTACTTATTTCCTCTGTCAATCTTCATCCAGATGGTTTAATCTTCTCTTTCAAGGTCTGTCAAGAATCTATGCCTGAATCTTAAGTGATTATTGAAAAGCTTTAAACAATCTGCCATCTTATTCAATTGTTATTTTGTCCTCTAAGTAGATATTACATCACATTGTAGCTTGTAGAACATGAACAAAGTGAAGAGACATGTTTGAGCCACATCCTTACTTTAAAAGATGCTACTGAGGACCACTTAGTTGAGATGTTCTTTCATTATTTTTGGTATAAAAGGAACACAGAGGGAAACTGGAGCTTGATTCCGTGTCAGTGAATAGATTTGACACAGCATCAACTTTACAGTTGAAGTACATATTCCCCATGGAAGATAACTGTCAGTAGATATTTTTTTAATTATTTGGTGGGTTTTAACTGCTTTATCCAACAAAGAAAACTGTATTCAACTTGCCCACGTGATTTTTTTACTCCACTTCTCAAAAAAATTTTTGCACCAAAATACTTGTCTTCATGAAAATAAAATCCCAGGATGACAGAGTAAAGTGAGTTGGAAGGGACCCACAAGGAAATCACAAATTAGGTAGGTTCCAATTGAAGGAGGGAGAAAAGAAAAGAGGAAATGGTGTTAATGCAAAGAAAAACTACCCTCATGGTTTTAGCCAGTAATTCTGCATTGAGGAAAAAGTGTGTGAACAGGTTTGAACCCTCGACAGCCACAGTCCAGGAGAATGCCAGGATAACCAGGGTCACAACCTCTGAACACATTCTCTCTGCTGGAATTCCACTGGGCATAAGATCATAAAACACCTGTTGCAAATATTTATTCTGCCTCCACATGAGAGTCAGACACAGGACTATGGAATAATCAGTCTCTCATTATCAATAGGTACATGGAGACACATGACAGTGAATAACAAAGAGAATAGAGGGTGAAAACACCCCAAATCTGTTTATCCCATTCTATCATTCTACTGATAATTTCACAGCAGGCCCTTATCTCTCATACCTCTTAGCTGCCACTCTGCAGATTCCTTCTCTCCCTGCTTTTCTCTGACATAATAAATTTTCAGCTACCTCACACAAAACACCACACTGGGCAAAAACAAAAAAAGAGATTTAACCCTAAACCTTCTATCACAGGCACTCTGAACAGATTAGTGCTCTGGACTCCTCAATCAGAATAAATTTATCCAAGTCACCTTAATGTGTGTCATTATTCCTTGGTGGAAGTGAAAACAATCTCCCACAAAATCCAGTTTACAACATGTGTAGCCTCTGTTGGAAATGACACTTCTGAGAATTCAATGCTACCAAGACACAAAATCACCTTTCTCTCAAAAACATACATTATATATATATATATATACTCTATAATATATATAAAATGGAAATTTTATACATAAAATATTATACATAAAATGAAAATATATCTGTAATTTATGATAAAAATCCTTATTTAGAAATACTATCATTAGTATCATATTATTAGGGTTTGCTTAGAGGGCAAACTAATACAGTTCATGCTCTGCATCACTGCTTGAGCCTCTCTACAGAGCTCAGTGGTTTTCTGATCCCACACACATTGACCACCACAACCAAAGCTAAGTGGAACAAGGCTGTGTTGCCACAAGGCTGCAAATTCTTCCCTCTCTTCACTGGGAGCGAAGCAGCTGAGGAGATGTTGCTATTTAACAATGACCACCCAGGAAAACACTGAACAACTGAGCATTGCCAATAATGCCAGGAATTCCATCTCATCTGCCAGCTTTCATGGCTGCATTTTACAGTTCTGATTATCACTCAGGTTACACAAGAATTTCAAATTGTTATATTATTTCTGTTTGTTTCCACATAGGCAGCCCTGGCTGGAAGAGTCAACACAGCAAAGCAGGCCATCATCACCCCTCATTCCCCTCTCTGTTATTTCACATATATAATATGAATATAAGATGAATTGCTTGCAAAACTTGAGATGAACTTCCAGAACTTAAACAAAAGTTAATAGGATCAAGACATATATTAATACAACAGTAACATTACAACTCAATTATTCCTTTCCACAGGAATACAAATATGACGTTTTTCTGACTTGATCTTTCTATAAAAGAAATTGAGAACTTTCTCTGTAACAGGCTGCTCTGAAGAAACTCCTACAGATGTGTGTGAATATATTTCAAATCAGTTAAAATGCAGGTTTAGTAGTTAGAGTGATCAAAGAATTCATTAGGCTGCCAGAAGTTCCTTATCAACTGAGACAGATGGAAAATATACCTAAAATAAGGAGTATCTTGAGAGCCTTTTATTTAACTAACAAGATCAGCTTTTTATTTCCAAGTTATGACTTCAAGCCATTTTTTATTCTGATCTTCATAAGGAACAGTTGTTGACTGTGTCTGTGCTGATTAAAACCATTATGTTTGCAGCATTGTCCTGACACTTCTAATAGAGGAATAGTAGAGTAGCACCAGGAAGAGTGATGGGATGCATAATCATGCACAGATGTCCTATTAGCTAAAGCAACCCCCAAATGTTTGTGACAAAACTTCCAGTGGGGCTAATAGATCAGCATATATTTTGTTTCACTACAAAGGATAAAGATGAATTTAAAGATGCTTTACTTGTACCCAAGAAGCTCAGTTTTACAATTAATCTAGATGAACATGGAAGTAAATGTGACTATGTTTCTGCATCCTTAAATGGATTTACATTAATTTTTCAGTCACATATTGTATTTTATGTAAATATTCCAGCAGGAAGTTTGATGACAGAATGTTTATACAAATACAAAATCTCAGAGGAGCTGCTTTTCTGTAAGTTCTCTGACTACTCTAACAGAAAGATTCATTGAAACAAGAAATAAAAATAACTGTGTGATTACAGCACCCTATCAAACTGCTTTGACTTCAAATGGCAAGTATTTCACATTAATTACAGATCATTGTAGTCAATTTATACCCCCAAAACCTCTCCACTCTGTCTGCTCCACACTGCTGGATGCAAAAAACCCAAATACTTTTGAAGACACCTTAATGCTCTTTGTGAAATTCAATTAAATAAACCGAGTGATTTTTATTAGTGAAATATTTCTACACACCAGTTCTCTCAACACTAAGAGTACCTGTGATTTTAAATGACCACAGCAACACTAACAACTTGAGTCACAACAATGAAAAAATCAATATGGACCCCAGTATGAGCTACTGGACATGGATAGGGGACCTAGAATTTAAAAATTCAGTGGATAACACACTGCTGAGGAAAACCTCACAGTACAACATGTACTATAAAGGCTGAAGTTCACAAATACAGATCAAGAGCTAAAAAAGATAGAAGCATAAAAATGGAACTACTATGTTGTTACCTGCCCTTCTAAAACGTCAGTTTTAGTGCAATTAGAAACCTCAAACCAGAGTTTCAACTTTCTAGTTCTTCTTATGTTTTAATCCATTTTTAGAGTAAAATCAGGAGGGCCCTGCCCTATTCAACCCCATTTGTTGTAAGATCAGAACCATTTAATGATCACATGTAAAGAGAACCCCATGGTGTAATCACACCTGAGAAGAACCTGCACATGGTTTGGAGTACAGGATCCACAGTAAGGAACATTTCAAGTGCCAGGGAATCTAAGATCTCATTTTTTAACTTTATAATGCTAACCTTTAACAATGCAATGATCCCAGAGACTTCACCAAGGGCATGGCACATCCCAAAGCTGACATTGATTACTGCCAGGATCTAAGTGCTCCTGTCAGCATTGCAGGGGTTAACACTGAGTTCCAGCAGTTTATGGTTGGTCTCTAATTAACCTGAAAGAAACTTTTCATCCTTGGTCACTAACCTCCTCTGGGCAGCAGGTTTTAGACCAAGAGCTTTCAAACACCTTTGAGAAAAACTGACTGTGCAATTGCAGTGAGTGACTAGACACAAAATTCAAGGCTCTTCACTTAGAAGGGCAGGAACTCATAGAATCACAGAATGCCCTGGGTTGGAAGGAGCTTTTAAGACCTTTAAGTTCCACCCTCCATGCCATGACAGGGACATCACTTCATAATATTTGATTTAATAATGGCTCTTATAAACCAGTTTGCTTAATTCTGACAAGAAAACATGAAATGAAATCCTTCACAGTTACCCAAACTTTTCTAATAATGCATCAGCCAAGCTTGGCTTCCACTGGAAAAGTAATTACAAACAGCTCTTTTGGGAGAAGGAGAGGGCTCAGGATTTTTTTTTTTATTTGTACAACATAATATTATATTCTTAAACTTCACTTACCTTGAGGACTTGGAAAGCCTTGCTGTTCATGCCAAGGCATTCTGGTATCAAGCCCTGCTTGGTATGGCCATGGCAGTTCCCTGCAGTGCCTGCAGACAGAGGAAAACAGAAAACAAACTTGTTTTAAACACAGTCCTGCTGGTTTGCTGGGCTAGAGTCTGGGTGCACAGGCTTGGACAGCGTCTCTGACAGCTGCTGGCAGAAAAGCTGGCAGGAGATCATTTCTGCAATTTCTTAGATCAACCAGCGCTCCATTTGCTGCTGCCTGCTCAGCCACAACCACTGGTTAGTGCACAGCCCTCCTGACCAGAGCACAATGACAGAGCACAAGCTCTGATTTCTCATCTCTATACAAGCTGGTGCTTTTCCTTCTCTCAAGGATGGCCACACTCTCGCCTAAGCTGTGTCACTGGGTAATGCTTCTACAGAATTTATCATTGCTATGTTTAAAACACAGATTATTTTCAATTTATCTAAACTGCAGCAAGTTCCATAACAGATAGACCTGCAGTTCTTGAAGATGCACAGGACTTTTTTTTTTATTTAACAGTTATGGAAATCTACAGTTATCCCTTGGGCTTTCAGAGATTTGCTGCAAGCCTCCTCCAGGTTTTTTGTTTGGTTGGGGTTTTTTATGATAATAGTTTTGTTGAGTGT
>WBNP01000651.1:144521-209804 GCA_013401095.1 Passerina amoena | reverse complement strand
AAAAAAAATATAAAACCTTGTAGTAAATTAAATTCAAAAAGTTTAAATCCAGATAAACTCTGGCTATGATGCAGATCTCAATTATTCTGCTACAGGAGAGTAGAAAATACTGTTCTGGAATTCCATATAAATCATATTTTCATCTCTGTACATGATTTTTTTGTAATATATTACGTAGAATATGAATGTTATCTAGCAAAGCATTTAAGAGTTTCAATTATAAACAAATCCAATAGATAAATAGAGCAAAACCTCAAATTAAATATTGATGCTATAAGTTATTATTGTCTTTTTCTGATGAGCAACCTTTGCTCCTGGGGAGCAGCACCATGAAGGAAGTGTAACTGCAAACTCTTTTTCAAATATCAGTGACAATAAGTCATCTTCTGGGCTAAAAAGCAGATGTTGGAGCCCTCCCTTATCACAAGCTGAGGCAAACAGACTTCGGAAAATCAGACTGTATGTTCTGTGTGGAGCAGCAGATTTGTGATTTTACCCAGTTTCTCCACACCAGCATCAGAAGCTACTCCTGGTTTCACACCCATGTGCTGGTGCTTTGTTGCCTGAAAACTGAAAGTTGGGTTTTGCAGAAAAGGAAACTCAAGGCTGGAAAAGCTCAAACATTTCAACTGGATATTTTAAAAGGAGTCACTGAGATTGAATCTTGCTAAACATACCATGGAACATCAAAAGAAACAAAGCCAAAAAATCCTGATAGTTGTGTGTTCCATTTCAAGTCTGAGTGACAAACTTGTCACTTTTCTGATCTGAGAAACTTTTTTTAAAAGAATCCAATTACTAAACTGGGGGGTGGAAGCCATTTTCTAAAATATTCTATTCCATCAAGGAATTTTTCTCTGGACTGAACAAGATCAACAGGATGGGCATTACTTTTTTGCACGTGAGCAAGCAGCAAGAAAATTAAAAGCATCTTAAATGATTGTTTTAAAATAGGAAAAAAAACACAGAAAACGTAAACCTAGCATTCCCAAGCATTACACACTGTGCATTCAGAAGTTTTGAATTACAGAAAGAAGCTGTGATTTTTCAGCTACAGAGCAGGTATGTTATGTAGATGCAATGTTAGATCAGAGAAAACTACTGCTTGGAAGGAAATGCACAAAGACTACACTAAAACCTACTCTAATTTTTCTTTTAGCATAAAGGCTTAATTTATAACCAATATACTCAAAAAAAACCCAAAAAACTTTAATCCTTTTATATGTTTAATCAGTCCCCAGGGATCTATCTTGTTCAATACAAGAAACTGTAAGATAAACACCTTTGCTTTCCCCATAAGTTTGTGGCAACACTTTTTAGAGAAAGAAGGCTACAATAAGAAAAAAAAAAAAATTAAAAGAGCTAAAAAATCACCAAACAACAATCACCAACAACAATGCTTTTATTTCATTAGCTGTTCAAAAAGACATTCAGTCAATACCCTGTATGGAAGAATCTATCACCACTTACAAAGGAATAATTTCAAAAATGCTCTCATTCTGATCCTAGCACTGATTTGAATTAGGAAAAAAAAGTATTGGAGAAGTGAGAAACTATTAAAGTCCAAGTGCTACTGGCTATTAATTATTTTTAAAAATAGCATTCAAGTAAAATTAAAATATCAATGAATGATCGGAGTCCAAAAGCTCTACTTGGCTTGGCTCAGTCCTGTGAGCATTCTCAGGTTAAAGGATCTGCAGTGATTTACTCTTGATGATCTGGTCTCTGCAGCTCCACTTCATTTACTCTGATTGCATTGGCATGGGCAAAGATCATATTTGGCTTGAATACAAAGCCTGTACCTGGACCTACTTTATCAATCTGCCTTCTGCCAAATTTTAAAGAAAGAATTCCAAAATGGATCAAAGACAGGACAGACTGGAAGAAGAATATGATGATTCCTTTGGAATTACATTGATTGGGACTCTGAGCTGGCTGGAACTGCTTTACTCAAACCTCCATAACAGATTGAACGAGTTGTTCTGTGCCTCTGCACTTGGATTTAGAAACTTCCCTTTGTGCTCCTCAGCACAGGAAATAAAAAGCATTTCCAGAAGTGTCATGAGGAGGATTTTTGCTTTAAAGTATTTATTATTAATATCAGAAGCATCTTAATTTCTGTGCTAATAAACAGTTCAAACATATAAATATACATTTTAGGCAGCCATAATTACTACTCTACATGGGTTTTCTGGAAAGAAATCAAAAATATAGTCTTAATTCATCGTGAATGTAATCAAATCATTTAATTGAATAGATTTTAGAAACATACATATATTTCTGTCATCAGAAGTAAACTTATTTAATGGACAAGAAAATGCAAATAAGCTTGTCAGATCAAAGTTTATAAATCTGTAAATCAAAGAGACTTTTATGCCCATGATTTGTCATTGTTCAGAATATTTAATCTTCCTGCAAAACACCCAGCCAGCTAATGCCCTGCTAAGAGTGACAGAGGTTGAAGTTTGACTTACACATTTAAATAGAACATCTGAGGCCGAGACACGCTGGCTCTTGAGTCCTGCTGCCTCAGCATCTGAGCAGGGCCACAGCCAAAGCTTGCCAAGGCACTGGAGAGAAAGGCAGCTGAAAGTTATGAAAGAATTGGACTGGATCAGGAAAAGAGCTGCAGCACCTTTTTAATGTGAATTATGTTGCCTTGGCAAAAGCAGCCCCTTTTAGGCAGATTTCTGACTTCAAAGCACTCAATCATTGAGCAAGGCAGTCCAAGGTGGTACCCGCCACTTGGTAACTGCAGTGAGCATCCCAGCACCCAAACAGCCACCTCTGGGTTCATGGGATTCCAAGGGGGTTTCAAAAGAACAGCTGGCAGATGGCAGCTGGAATGGCAACCAGACTTGTAGGAAAATGGGCACATTGGCACTTGGTGGAAGCAAGGTGACAGATGGAAAGAGAGGAAGATGCACAAAGTGCTATTAGAGATTTTAGGCTCACCAGCTACTAATTTGATCATGTGGAGAAAATTGCATTGAAAATCTTCAGCCAGAAGATTGATTTACTGGTTCCTCTACCAGGTGGATACTCTGGTACAATAAAATGCAGCCATTTTATACCACAAATGGCTTTAAAATAACCTGAGTTACTTTGCAGCCATTACACAAAGATTTGGGCACGACGAAGCAGCACTGATGCATTTTGTGTGAACAATGTAGCTACACAGGGAACACAGATTTTGGTACAATGTTTACAACAGTACAGTGACAGGGATGAGTTTAACATCTGTCTCTCACTGTGTTTACGTTTGTCCACATCTTAAGACAAAAATAAATAATCCTGATAAGTGAGAACTGTTATCAAGAGGTACTATAGGTCTAAATTCAGCTCCAAGAATAAAGAAATCAAATTCAATGATTTGTATATTCATTTCATCCAGTGTGATATGATCAGCCTAAGTTGCCTTGTTGCACATAAATTAACAAGAAATACAGGAAGCTCCATTTGTATGACCCTTGTTCAAACACCCTCCCTTGAAGCACCAATGACTAAAATCAAGGTGTGCATTACAAAGACTCTTTTTTCAAACATAAGAAAAAGTTACTTGTGCTGGTTGTACAAACATGCAAGGTGCTGTCAGTTTTAGTCAAAGCAGTATCAGTAAGACAACCAACATGCTAAATTTGGGTTCAATAGGTCACACCAATCCCTTGCACGTTATTTTCATTTTGTCATTCCGCTTGGATAATCAGATTATACCTGCATTTCAATCTTTCACTATTTAATTAGGCAAAGCCTTCATTCATTCAGGCCACTTGCACAATTATGGCAGATCATTTAGGGAAGTAGACAAAGATGAAGAAGAAATCAAAGCTGACATGATGCAGGAAAAAAAACTGAATTAGCATTTTCCCCTCTGTCAGAGGTTCCTTCTCCACCTGCGCTCCCTCTCCTCCTCTCAGGCATCTGTCTGAGCAGAGTACTCACAAGTAGTGACAGGCTGGCAGATTTCTGTTAATTTTTTGGACCTGTAAATGTCCATTCTTTATTTAGCAGTGGTGCTCACCAGGTTGCAGCAGCTTTGCAGTGCAGGTGTTCAGGACACAGTCCTCTCAGAGACACCATCACACAATGTCCCAGAAGACGGGTGGTGGACTGAAAAACATTTTCAACCTCTGAAAACTTTGGGAAGTGTAGAAAATTCTGCCATTGCTATGTTAAAAATAACACAGCAGTTTTCATACAGCTGATTTTGCCCTTTTTGGAGACAGAAACCTGTTATTCAACAAGCAATTGAATTGCATTTCAGCATGCAAGCCCTGTTAGCCTGGTTTTCAGGGTGCTTTTTGTTTGCAAGCAGGAGGCAGACAAGTATGAGAGGGAAGGCAATGTAAAGTGTTGGAGTAATTGCTTACAAGGTCTGTTACAACACCTCTAGAGGTGTTATTTGCTGTACACAGCATCCACATTTGGATAAGGAACTGATACTACACTGCTCTAAACCCCTGCTCACACACCAGACCACACAAAGCACTGTTGGAGAGAGTTGAGCTTCTGGTTTGTTAATTTATAGTTATTTCTTTAAGTATTCCAAAGAGGAAGGGAAACCTCCCCCAAGATTAGCCACACCTGATTTCCAAGTAATTTACACAAAGAAAATAGTATTTTCTTGCATTTTAGACACCAGATCAATTAAAATTTCACAGACAGACACAGATTAAAACTCATGAGCTGGAAACCGTGCAGGGCACAGCTTAGACTATAACAGCCTAGAATTCTGTAACAGAAGCAGATGACTACAAGTTGCTTCAGGATTGGAAGAAAAGAAACAAAGCCACAACTTGAGCAGACACCACCTCTGAGCACCATCATCAGGCAGCCACTAACCCACTCACCAAGGCTGGAAATTCACACTCTCAGCTTAGAGTAACACCGCTCATTATGAAAGAAAACGGGATGAAACAGAAAGTTCATAAATACTACTCAATACATGATGAGTAGCAAGTATTTATAAGGCATTTGTATCAAAAAAAAAAAGGCAAAAAAATAGCAGATGAGGAAAGCATCTACAATTACTCAGTAACTAAAGTATATTGAGTATATACTATACCTATATAATAAGGTATATATAACAAACACAATAAGTTTGTATAATAAACTACAATAAATAAATCTATATCATAAACTACAGCTCTACCACTGGTTTGAGGATTGCTGCACCTACAAGTCACTGTAATATAGTCATATATTGGAAGGTGTATGTACAATTCTCCACTTGGGAGCTCTGAGGCTGCAGCACTATTATCAAAATACTTCATTGTCTGGCAGTAGCAAACCAAGACCTTTTTAAAATTTGTATAAATCCCAGAGGACCAAGAGACTTAAAACTGAGACACCTGCTAGACCTCTAAGGATTGAAGAGGAGAGTCACAAAAGAACAGCCCACAGCTGCTAGGAATTCTCACTGCTCTGATGTTTTACAATATTTCCACTGATCAGTTTTACCATCATGGTTATTTCTATTTATTTCCAACTCTCTATTTCCTGCTCTAGAATTTCAGGATTCTCTGCAAGTCAGATATTCAGAAGAACACACAGAGCTCAGATACGAGCTAAAACAAAAGCTTTTCTTTCTGCAGTGAAAAGCTCAGCAAGTATTTGATGAATGAGAAAGGTTCTGCTGAAATTTTATGAAGGGCTTCCTTTTGAATAAGACTGCTGAATAAAACTTGGACAGTCCTTGAAACACCTGAATTTATGGGAATTTACTGCCAGACACCTTCTCAAAGACTTCTTATTTCACAGACAGCTTCTTTTATCAGTTGCTGGATCACTGTTGGTTTTTTCTTTAATTGAAGTCATTTGTTACTGGCTCCCTCTCTCATGACCTCAAAACCAGAGATAGAGATGTATTTCAGACAACCATCAGCACCCAGAATTCATAATAAAGACTGAAAAGCTTCAAGCACTCTTTGGTAGTACCTGTTTTATTTGGAAGGAAAAGCTCAGTTGATGAAGCAGGCTTTAGGGGTTTGTTTCCCAAAAGCCTACCAATATGGAAGGGTTTTTTGTGTCAGTGTTTGATGAGATTAATGACAATTTAGGTCATTTCCACAATGTTTGTAACTTGTCCAGAACTACATAAATACTGACAGAAGTACATTGTGCTTTGAGAGCCCTCCAGCAATTTTAACAACCTTTCAACATGAAATAACACTTGATTTTGATCCTTCTTGTGTTTGGGCTTTACTTCAGAAATTTCCTTTCTGTTTTATTGTATGCCTCAGGCTCTTTTTTTTTTTTTCCTTTAAGATTTCCAATTTTCAAAGAAAAAGCAAAATCCAGTTTGCAAATGGGACAAGGCATGGCAGGAAGTCATCAGGCTATGTAAACTTCTTGGACTGAAAATTAATTATTTCAAATACAAAAAGGAGTCAAATAAGCTGTCCTAAAAAAAAATTAAAATTGTTTAAAATTAAACCAGGCTTTTAAAAGTATCCTTAAAAACTACAAATTATTCAGCAGACAATTGGAAGAACTGTATCATATTAGAATGATTTATTTTGTGTATCAGTCACATAGCAGTAATATTTTACTCTATAAAAAGGAAGAACTTAGGGGTAAATATCTCCTTGCTTCAGCAATGAACTAGTGCCAAGAAAAACATTTCCTGCCCAAATCTGAAGACCAAAGTCTGTGTCAAACCCAGTATTTGACATTCAGGACCCTGGACAAGGGAGGAAATCCACGGAGCTATTTCCTTCTCAAAGGAAGGAGCATGCGATGTAAACCTGACCTTCCCCTCACCCAAGTATATGGATAGTGTTTCAAAATACAGCATTCTTGAGAAATATGCAAGAGCAACACTTCCCTTTGCTCTGATATTATCAATTTAACATTTCTGTAATGGGGCTTCTACTCATACCCTCTTGCAGTCCCTGCTGTCAAGACCTTTATTTTTTTCACATACAGATAAAGATTCTGCTATTAAAAATAAAAAAAGCCTTTTTCCCTTAGCAGCAATCAGAACTGATTTCAATCCCTCCATCTTGCTAATTCTTTTTCTTTCTATCCAAAATAATTCAAAGCTACTAAGAGACAAACTGACCAACAAGGAATCTTATAGAAAAAAAAAAAAAAAAGGAGGTTGTGAGGAATAACAAGTCTTGTGCAAAAAGAATTGAAGCATCCACATGACCTTTTGCCTCTGCCTTGCTACATGGATATGGTTACATGAGAAGACAGGCAGGCTGTGAATCATAACAAGAGTCAAGAATAAGAAAACCCATCAGCTTTAAATTAAATTATTTTTAATGGAAGGCATTTAGATTAATTGATGTCCAGAGTAATTTGGGAAATTGGTGAAAAGCTAGAATCAGGAGAAAGAGTGATTAACAGCATTTTTTGTCATACTACATAGCTTTCAATTCATGTTGTTGGTATATTCAACTGTAGATCAGAAACTAAGGAAACCAGAAACAAAAAATTGAAACACATCAGAAGCAGCACACATTACCCAAACTAACTTGTGCCAAGGGAAGCATAAAGGAATCTACCAGAGACATCTTTAATGCTAAGGAATAGACTGGCTGAGCACAGTACATTTTCCTCTCTCTTTCCCCAACCCTCCAAACGGGCAGAAAAGTAAAGAAAGTGTTGAAATTACTAAATCAATAGAACAGAGAAAAAAGTGAAGCTCCACTAAAATCAGGCAGGTCACAAGCTCCCTAGGGATACATAGCATCTAGGGGAAAAATCTTAGGGAGAAATCACCCAGAAAGTAAAACATCTGCTACATTAAGAACATTTTTTGAAAGAAAGACATTCTATTAGTAGGCCAGAACTCCAGCACAAATGGTGACGGGATAACTACAGTTATTTTTCTGTCCAGGGTGATGAGGGAACAATAACTGATGACAAGAATGGCATCTAGGAGAAAAGTTTTATTGGCAGCCATTCAAAAACACATTTCTCCAAACAAAAAAAAAATGTCAATATGCAGCTAAAAATAATGAGTTTAAAAGTTAAAGCAGAAAATGTTTAAATAATCTTGAAATGGTGTCAAATCAAAAAGAATAAAGAATTCAAATTTACTACTAAAAATATACATAAAGTAGGAGTACAAAAGAATGATGATTTTCCTGACTGATTTTCACAGATGTTCCATGCTTATTCCATAAAACAGAGCCCAACAGTCCATTGTCTTTTGCTTATTCCACTGGTAATTTCAAATGACTTGAAGTCTGGACATATCAGCATCACAGCACCCAATTTCTCTGTGCAAGAAACAGGTGCAGAGATGAATCCTGGAGTTCATCAATCAAGCTATGGCTTAGGTTACAGTTCCTTGTTCTGAAGGATGTATGGATGCATATTCCATTAAAAACACAATAAGAAACCTTCTGCCCCCTTCAAAGGAACACTAAGCAGATGGGAAATATACACCACTGAAAAATTCCCATTACAATATTCTAAAGCAGCAAGTGTAATCAGAAGGTATTCTATTTTTGATATCCAGATTTTTGGCAGATATGACTCCTGGATCAGCTCTTTTTGTACAAAATATCCTTGAATATATATATATATATATATATAAAATATATATATATAGTAGTTACAACTGAAAACCAACTGTACCCAATGTCTCAGCCTCATTTTAATGAGAAAGGATAAATATTTAACCTACACACCAGACATTTCTTTTCCCAGCTCCTAGACAAGTACTCCTTAAATCCAATTCTTTTATCAGTCCTGGCTCATTATATCACACTTGATCAAAAAACATGCATTTTTGAATTATAGATCAGTTGGGTTATGTGTTTTTTCCTGAAGAGCCATTGTACAATTTAACATGAAGTAAATGAATCTGTATGGGATTTAACACAAATTTTAAAATTAAAGCGCTGGGAAAAACACTGGATATGCAAGAGCAAGTTAAAGAAAGAATTACAACCCTTACTGAGCAGACATAAGCATTCACACATCTTAGCTCACCTTTTAAAGGCTGAGTCAGGGGAATTCTAAAAGAACAGGTGGTAACTGGGGCAGTGAGATTAAAGGGATTGCTGCCAGCAGGTGAACCTTCTCCTGAAAAATCAGTTATCACTGTGAGTCATTACATGACTCTCACCTGGCTCAGAGATAATGTTCCACATTTGTCTGAAGGAGAAGCAGGGAGAGGGTCACAGCAGAATATAAATATTTTTAAAACTATTCTAAGGCATCTTGTGAAAGTCAAATGCTAAAATAATTTGGGTGAGGTGAAAGACAAAATAAAGGAAAAAAGGTAAATTAGAAAAAAACTCATAATACCAGTCATTCCCTATGAATGATAAAGGAAAAAGTGCTTAGTGAAGAAAAGAAGTATTTTGTTTGAGGCACAGTAGAGGCACACAGTGGAACAAATGACATTTATTTTGGTCAGCTTATTGGGAAAGCAGTAGGTGATTACAATGGTGATTTGAATGTCACAGGAATTTGATGAGGCATACCTCAGAGCTCAGCAAATCCTGCACAGCAGCAGAACCAGAGGCATCTCAGTCTAGTATAAACTACATGTGGCACAGATGATAGAACTTGCTATTTTTCCCCAGGATTTTCTCTCCAGAGACACAGTCTATTACAATGTGTTCACAGCCTCACAAGCCATACCGACTGCAAGTTCACGGAGTCTGATTCTCAATTTATTGAAGAAAAATGTCAGCCAGTTATAAAAAAAGCCCTTTCTAGAGCACAGCAGAGCTGCCCCAGGAAAGGAGAATTTGAATGAGTAAAACATTTGCCCCCAAACACTCTGATGCTCTGCACTTATGTCCCGTCCTTTGCCTTCTTCCCGAGGCAATGCATTTTTGGGAAAGCTCAATTCCAGACCTGCCAGCCAAAGCCACTGCTCCAAGGCTCCAATCCCCTTTAAAGCTCTTAGTCTGTTGACCAATAAATCACTTGGCTGTCTCTAAAATACTTCCAGTAATACTGACAGCCATGCAACAAGCTGGAACCAGTAAAGCCAGAGCACCAGTGCCACTGGGAACCCCAGGGTGCAGCACAGCAGCCCTACAGCAAGCAGAGATTTCCTGATGTGGATGTCCCTCCTTAGGGAAGATACAGACCAAAGTGCAGAACCAGCAGCATTCCTGGGTAACGCTGAGAGCACTCTGAGATTTGGCTTCACTGATGCAATATATCATTGTTTGGAGATGGAAATCATGACATTCATCTCAGCTCAAATATAAGAGATTCACTTTCATTTAAGAACTACAAAAGCAATTTCATTGCAATTATTTAAAGCACTTTTAATTAAATCCATCCCCTTTATTTGTAAAAGTAAGGTTTGATAAACTTTGTTTCCCAGTGGGAAAAAGTGAATTAAAAGAGAGAATTCTGCTGGTTCTAAAATGGCACTTTATAGCTCCATATTAAAGAGATTAAATTACTTTAAAACATTAAAAAACTGACACAATAAAATCCAAAATAAAAGACAATTAATCACTACCAAGTAAAATAAACAGCTACCATTACCATGCATGACTATCTCCTTCATTATCTTTGTCATAATAAGTATCTAATTTTATTAAGAAACATAAATTTTGGTATAGGAACACATGGAGTAAGAAATAATTTTTGCATATATTTCTTACATATATGAGAATATATAAGAAGTAGGGATCTACAAGTCTCATGAAACCAAATTGCTGAAAGAATATGTATGCAATAGAGACTAAACCAACTCTAGCTATTAACTGGCACTTCACAAGTACACAGTGCAAACAACTCCTCCAAAATGCTTTCCCCTCACTTGGCAGCCCTTCATAAAACAGTAATATTCCCTGGATACAGCTGGAGGATGTTTTTGGCTGTCCTCTACAACCTCTATGAGGTTTTTTTCTGATTTTTTTCCTAACCTGTGCAGTGACAGGCTGCAGCCTTGCCTGGCTGCCTTGCTGAGGTGTTTTGGGGTTTGTGGGTTGGCTCCCAGCACTCACCAACCAGCCAGGCTCATGTCACAGGTGCAGGGGAGCTGGGCAGAACAGACACAAGGCAAAGGGAAAAAGATGCTTGCTCTGAAAAGATTGAGAGATGCTGTGTTGGAAATTCCTTGCAGCACTTTTTTTATGCATAGGTATTGCAAAGTAGGGTTATAAGAGATCTGTTTGCTTTCATTTTGCTCAAAACACGTACGCTGTACGTTTAAGAGGTAAAAAACAAAGTTCTACACCAATCATCATTTAGTACTTTATGGCAAAGAGTATCAGCCTTTCTGTCCTCAATACTTCATGAAGTCTGATAAAACTGTGAAGATTATTGATCTATCATATACCATTTAGTCAATCAGAGTAGGAAAGAACACTTAGCTTCTAAAAATACACAGTATTGGTAACACACACCCTTCTCAACTGGAGGTTTTTTTAAAATCATTCATTTTCTGATAACTAAGCCTATAGGTGCCAAGTAGAGACATTTTTAAGACAAGCAACACTCAAATGGTCACAAGCAACTCAAACACAGCTCTAAATACCTGGTTCAGACCTTTTCTTCCAGTTTATTTCTGAGAAGGCAAGGTGTGATAACTCAGTTTTAGCATAAACAAACATTATAAGGGACTAAAGATATGCAAAGCAAATAGAAGAAATCCTTAGATATAATGTTGGGTGCATTAAGAAAATTAGTTTTCTATTGTAAATTCTTTAAGTGTTGTTCCCACAACTGGAGTTGAGCAAGTTATTTGCAGGGAGCAATTTATTCAAGCCTGGATTTGCCCCTGCACGAAAATGAGCTAAAAGAATTACATTACACAGAAATAGCTTTAGCTAATCCTTTATAATGCACCAGGGATGTATGCAAATTAATTTCCTTCTCAAAGTTTAAAACATTGCACAGTGTAGAATTATTTTATGATTGTCTGGCAAATTGTTGTAATGTTTGTTTATGCCTGATAATGCACACTCCAAAAAAAAAAAAGCATCCAAATTTAACAGCTTACACCAAAGGGGTTTATAAAGACATTCCAATTTGTTCTGTGTAAAATGAGAGAATCAAGTCATGCAAGGATGGGTTATTGGAAATATCAGGAATATCTGCAGCACCTCTATGGAAAAAGTCACTACTGGGAAGCTCCATATCAGATGTTTGAAGGGAAGGCCATGGGATGACCTAACTGAGGGTTCCCAATACCTGAAGGGAGTCTACAAGAAAAGTGAAAGGGAATTGTTACAAGAGCTTGGAGTCACAGGACAAGGGAGAATGGCTTCAAACTGAAAGAGAATAGGTAGACATTAAATATTAGGAGGAAAACCTTCCCTGTGAGAGTGGTGATGCCCTGGCACAGGCTGCCCAGAGAAGCTGTGGCTGCCCCATCCCTGGAAGTGTCCAAAGCCAGGTTGGATGGAACTCTGAGCAGCCTGGTCAGGTGGAAGGTGTCCCTGCCCATGGCTGGGTGTTGGAACTGGATGATCTCAAAAGTCCCTTCCAACCCAAACCACTCCATGGTTCTACTGGTTTATAATGACACATCAGAGGTCCTACAGAAGCTGCTGTCTGGAGGTTTTCTGGAATGTTTTCATTTGGGATCTAGTCACAGTAAATATTCCAAACAGGAACCAGGTTTATACAACAACAATAATTTGTCTCATGAAGAAACCCCAAAAGCCAGACTGTGCTCACTTGACAGTTAAAGGCAGAGGCATCTCCTTCACTGAAGTATTTGAGTACCAGTGCAGCTCCAAGCACCTCCCTTGCACATAGCACACTTTAATAAGAGATATTGCTCAATGAAGATGACTCTAAAGACATGGCTGCTCATTAAACCATGTCTGCTGTAGAATGAGTACTCCTGCAAAGGACTGCCATCAGCTGCAGAGTGATCTGTCAGCCCACATGACTTGGGATTGAAGACAATTATTACTTTTAATCATTATTTATATCATTTTATAATATTTATATACAATTATGAAATATTTTAATTGTTATATTTGTAATTATTATTTAATAAGATAGTTCTTAATTATTAAGAGAATAAGCACTCTAAGTCATACTTGGAGTTCTTTTGCCCACTGACAGAGCCTCCAGATTTTTACTGGCAACGGGAAGTCTAGAAGTGAGAGTTGTTGTCTATGAGCTATGGCTTTTCTTTTCTCCTATAAAGCACAAAGGTATTGGAACCTCAGCTGTTGCCACCAGAAGCCCTTCAATATGGCCATGAAGAGGAGAGCATTTGCAGTTGAGGATTAAAGATGGCAAAAGAACCCAACAGCATTAGATACAGCAAATTATGACCTTGAGTCTTCGTTTCTGGCTCATCACTGCACCTCTACAACAGCTTGACATCTGAGGCACATTTTGCAATAGCAAAGACTTTGCCATTATGTGTCTATGATACACATTAGAAAAATGCCCACAGAACAATATACACCAAAAAATTCTCCACCTCTATACAAATGTACCAGAAATGGAAAAGGCTTCCACATATTTCTAAAACATCTCAGGGTGTCAACATTGCTGGTGTTTATAATCTGACTCAAGGACAGAATAACTCCATTTATTGGTACCAAATTAGCTCTTTCACACTTGTACTTGCCAGGTCTCATGGTCAGCCCCTAGAAACATGGAATAATCTTCCCAGAAAGGAGCAAACTCTTTCTCCCTTCATCATCCTCCTCCTGTTCTCTTGCACGGCTAAGATTTCAAAGCTCGATGTACCCTAAGTACAGCACTGTACAGAAATCAGGAAATGAAGAATGGCTACCTAGATATTAAACAGAGAATTTTCTAGTAACATTTGGCTCGCATTTATGTCAACATCTGCTTGGGCATTTCCTAGTCCTGAGTCACATCAAGATGAAGAAACTCAATTTATTCCACACGCTATTTTCTTCTATGCCAAGTGTCACACAATGATTGTGATGAAAGCAAAGACTGAATATGTACTTATATTAATTAGCAATTATTAAAAGACAGGTCCCTGTGATTACGGCTTCACGGGCATGAGAATGAATTCATTATTAAAAGACCGTTGCCACCGCATGAATATCTGATCAGCGCTGGCAGATCAAAAAAGCATATTAAATAAATGAGTAATCAAATGATAGTGTATCATTTGTATAAATTACCAAAGGACAACCTCCCCTTCTGATTGAGATACACATTTTACAGAGATCATTTAGCTAGTTTCACAGAGCAGCAAATCCTTTTTGTTACCCCAAGTCCTGCTCACAGAGGGAATGATTGTTACAAGAAAGACGGGAAAAACACATTGATACAAAAAAGTTATTCGTGTTCTGCCCGATGGTTCTGTAGCATACAACTACAGATTTTAAATGAATAGTCTTTGACCCACATCACAATATTTCTATTTTAAAACAAAAGAAAAAATTAAAGATGGTTTGGGAAGACAAAATTCTAGATCATGAGCAAAGAGTACTCCTGTATTCTGGGGAGCATTTTTTTCAGACAGTGCAAACACTGTTATTTCCAGAAACACACAAGGCAGTGGTATTGAGATAACACAATATAACCTCAGAAAAAGAATAGGGTGATTTCAGGGCAACAAATGTATTGCTTGATATTTAGATACTTCACAAATATGTGGACTTTGCTTCATTACTGAAATAATTATCAAAATCAATAAGCCTCTGGGCTATTTCATAAATAAGCAACATAAAACCAAAGGATTTGATTGGTGAAGAACTAAAGGTTAATTGTCGACAGAGGCCACAAGTGGCTGGCCAATTATTTATCAGATGATAGAAAATACCTGGCACCAAGAAAGCTATTGTACATCTGTGATTGATATATACTTGAACATGTATGTAAGAAAAAAAATCAAAATGTTCTATGTCTCCTAAAAATCCACTTAAAATACCTATTGCATATGTTCCAGAATTCCTTCCAGCATGCCTTACTTATATCTGAATTATATCTTCAGAAGGACTGATATTTCAAATTCATCTAGATTTGAAGCTATTTCCTGATGAATTTATATTTTCTTTCCTGACAATATGTTCAGCAGCAATGAAAAATATTATTGTCATTATTATTATTCAGATGATTATGACCTGAATTAAACCCTACCCTTTTTTAAGGTAAGGTTAAACCCTACCATTTTTTCCTTTCAGAGAAGCAAATAAGTGCACAGAAACTAGCTGAATTTATCAAGTGAATCAGAAAAGTTTTTATCAGATATGCAGGTAAATTCCCACCATGGATTATTGGTCCAATGATAAAGCCATTTTTCAAAGTCCTCAGACTCCCCCATAACTTACCCCCCCCCCTTCTATTTACATACCTATATGCAGAATAATATGGGAAGATCTCTAGTAAAAATACAAAAGTTAGATTGACATTACACATTTCAAATTTTAAAAACTGTTTTGGTCTTTGCATAAGCATGCAATACTATAATAATGAAATTACAGAAGTATACACTAGGAGTAATATAGCTGCTTCTGGCAGTGACAGTCAAGTATGACTTTATATAATATTTGCAGAAAGGCATAGATCAGCAAGTGTAAAGTCATGCACACATTTATTTTGCCTTCAGACACCAGTTAACAACATTTGCTAATTTAGGCACCCTTGCACACAACTATCCATGAAATCCAGGTATTTTCAATATCCTTCAGAATCTGCATTTTTATGTGCCTCTGAAGCAACTCTACAATATTTCAAAGTTTGAATTTTTTCCTTACCATGTTCTCATTAGATCAAAACAGATGCACACAACTGATGTTTTCTCATCCCCCAAACTTGCAGCATTCCTTCCAGATTTTAACTGTCTAGACTATTACTAAAATCCATTCTCACTGAGATGTGTACATAAGTCAACATATATTATCTACTTCTAAAGCTTCGTTCTATCCCTACTTCTTTCCAGACAGGTTTTCCTTTTCTTTCCTCAGTGTTTCTTCATCTTTTGAAGCCCTCTCACCTATTCCTCCAAGACCATTTCCCTTCCATGTAAATAATGTATGCCTGTAATGCCATACTGAAGCAAAGTGAGTATTAACTGTACTAAAGAGATCAAATATACACAAACTCAACAAGCCAAAAATCGGCTCCAGAGTTCTAAATTTTTGCAAAACTTGAAAAGGAATTTCTTGAGTAGCAATATTTACAGAAAGTTCTATTTTAACGTAACTTTTTTAAATTGTCCTTATTTGATACATCACAATTTAAACGTTTTTTGAGGTTGATGGGCAACGTGGCATTCAAGTTCAAAACTACAGGAAGGCAAGTCATCATCTCAGTTAAACTAGAATCCTCAAACTCCTTCACTGAAGCTAGACAATTGTAAATTTTACAAAAATAGGAATTTCAGACACTGCAAAGAAGGACACATCTAACAACATTGCTCACACCAGCTGAGGGGTACAGTCAAAGCTAATTATCAAGGCACTCTCTGCATTCAGTGGAGACTGATGGACAGCAAATGACATTTTGTTCAGTAGATTGATTAATCAGGTTGACCAAATCCACTTCCTAAAACACCTGATTTTCTGTCTTAAACACAAAAGGAGCCCAGGCAACTACCTTAAATTAATGATAGCACTTTCACACAGCTGAAAGTAACTGAGGTGAATGCCTTCCTAGCAGTGTGACTGTTAAAGAATGAGCAATCCCACTTTTTCTAAAATTCACAAGTCACTGTGATTGATTGAAAGATGTTCATAATGATGTTTGAGAACCCTTTTCTGCAGAAATTCGTGATGAGTAAGAGAGTAGCAGCACACAGCATCACCACTCAAAACAGCTTCCATAGCTCCTAAACCATGGACAATTTCTGGATAACAAATGCCATAAGGAAAGCAGTTTGATTATTTAGTAATTAGTGATGTTAGTATTATTTCAGTGCTAAAAACAATACATGAGCTCTGTTTCCTTTATAAAAGAGATGAACAGTATTTGCCCAAAAGAAATCTTACTTATTTGTTGCATTCATGCACGGGAGAAAGTATTTACTGCACCAAGATCTGGAAATAGTTAAAAAGTGATATTTGTTTAATTCAACACAATTAATTTTCCAGATGTAAACTTTTTCATGAATAGTACCTGTAGGATGGTAATTACAGAAAACCTCATGCCATCACACTATCACAAAGCAGAAAAATCTGTTTTTTTCAGAATATTCCCACTTTGCCAATTGTTATTCAAGGTAGAAATGCACTTAGTGCTCTAAACACCAAAATAGCATTCTTATCTTTAAACAGACCTAATTAGAGTAAAATGTAGGCCATGTACTGGCTGCATTTAACAGCCTATGCAAAGACACATAGGTCCTGGTAATTACAGGAACTGATATTTTAATTGTTTCTTATTAAGAGCCACTAAAATTTTCTGCCTGTAGGCTCTGTCAGATTGGAAAGTTTCTTTGTAAATGTTCATTATCCCATTTGGACTTTTCCAGGTCCATTCCTTTTCCAACAAGGAGATACAAAGCTCAGTTGTGCCCGACTAGAGAGTGATCATGCTACTGTAAGGAGCTCTCCATGACCATGTCAGAGCCTGTAACAACAGAGACCTTGTGGAGGACCTGGTTTCTTTCTCCTTAAAATAGTCATTCCCTACCTAGGACAAGAGGAAAGGGGTAGCATCAGGATTAACAAGTCCTTTAATTCACATTTAAATATGTGGGAAATGTAGTCAAACCCCTAAGGATGTCTGGTTAAAACAAGGGTTTCTATTTTAGGATTTATTTCCCATTAGAACTTAATACTTCCTATTCTCTGCCTCTAGTATGTCCCACCAAAAATGCAAACAGCAGTGAAAGCTGATAACTTCCCTTTCATGAGCTCTACATTAGACCCTCATTCTTTCAAAAGCATCACTTTTGGTTTCAGCCAATAAACCAAGACACAGTTAAACCAACACCAAGGAGAGACAAACTCCTCATAATCAGTTTTAATTGATCACATATTTCATCTTTCACACAAGTGGTCCTTCAGTAAATACTCATTACAGCAAGATATCAGCACTGCATGTCAACCACCCCTTCCCAAACCAGGGCCACTTCTGATTTTGGCACAGCCCTAAGTGACAGACAGGGCACAAGCTCAGCGAGAACTCAGCAGCTGAGCTGCTTTTGCAATCTACAGCATGAAGCAAAACTGAGGATTTGCAGAGACACTGACAATACCAAATTCTCACTTAGCCCTCACAGATCTAAGCAAAACTGAAAGAAAACCATGCTAATTTGTAAAGGAAGATTAATAACACACTCAGCACTAGCACACATGTTCAGTCATGTAGCAGCCCCAATCCCAGAAGAAACTGGAAAATGCAATATTGATCTAAAAGCCAGAATATTCATCAGAAGTATTGGAAGCATCAGTTACCTAATTAAGTGGTTAATCAGAAGCAGTACGACTGCTTTGGCATAAAACATCTGGAAGATGTTGAACTTTCATTGACAATACTTGCATTTGTAGGCCCTGTAATACATATTGACAGAGCTGAAGATAGAAAAACCTGTTTAGAAGCTTAGAAAAACTGCACTTGGCCCTCAAACTGTTTCCAACTGTCAGAAGGCTCTTGTGGAATCAAGTATGGGAGACTGAGAGCTCATAAAAGAAATGCATAGGGAATTAGGAAAGAAATACATTGAACTGGAAGCCACAGGAGTTGAATTAGCAACAGGAAAAGGGAGAATATAAAAAGCTGCTGTATATGCATCAAAATTTCTCCAAAACTTCTTCCAGGTGGGATCCAGGTTAATTACACTTGGTAAACTAACAAGACAAGCTTCAACTGGTCAATCTCACATCATCTTAAGGGATTCTGAAGAGAAATCTGAAGGATATATTTCCATACTGTACAAACTTGCATCACTCCAGTTGCACTGGAACTGCGAATACAATTTCACATTCACAAAGATGGTCATCAAACTGCCAAGGATTACAATGACAAATGAAATTGCTTGTTATGCAAATTTGCAATCAAGTACCTCATCAAAAAAAAAGTGAGTGAGCAGTTGTGTTTCTCTACCTCATCACTGCTTCTCCATCAGGAGAATTAAGCTATGGGACATTTGGGGAAGAATGAGGGCAAACATATTTAGACTGTTAGAACAATGAAATGTAACTGCATTGCAATTTTTCTGTACTATAAATTTACAAAAGCTGGGTACCATTGTAGAATATTCACCTTTAAAAACAAAACAGTGTTAGCTATACATGAAACCAATAAAGTACAAGGATAACACTGATATGTAAAGGATTCTTACACATGTGCTCCAGCAGGCTTGGTCACATTGTGGATCCTTCGTGCCTCAGGTTCTATACATCTGTTCATAATTTATGAGATTCCTCAAGTTTTACAGTACTTGGTAGTCCATATGAAAAATTATTTTTGGAATAAAACTCCATGAAGACACAGACATCTTAGATTAACAACACTTTCCCATAAAAAATCCCTTTTTTCTTTCTGGAGTATGACTGCTGGTGTGAGAAATATGTGCCAATACAACTATTCAGAAAAACAGTCCAAAGGAGTTATATTGGGGCATTTGCATATGTAGACAAATCATTAATCTCTCTATTTGAATGAGGGAAAAATCTTCACCACAGGCAGGACACAAGTTGTATTCCCTTTACCTCATTAGTTTAGGACAATTTAGTTTAATAGGAATGAATTCATCCTGCTGCAGTTTCAACTTGCCTCTAATTCACTTGATAAGTACTTTGGAAATTGCCTGATTATCTCTTAAGTGTCTTGGACATCTAACAGCACCACAATAAATAAACAAATGGTAGCTTTTCAGGAAAAAATAAAAACAAAAAAAAAATCCCAAAAAACTCATACTGTGCAATCTTCCAATCCCTTGATTTTAAGTGACATAATGGAAATAGTTCCCAGCTGAAGAAAATAATATTTGGGCTTTATTCAGCTGCTTAAGTGACTGGAAGTGATATGGGGAAACATAAGTCCTTAAAATAAATTACTCACAGCATCATTTTCAGCACTTAGAGTATGCACAGCTTCTTTACAAGTGGACTATGGTGTGATTTACAATTAGCAAGTTAGAAAGCAGGAGCTATTTTAGTAAAACAACCTATCCTACATATAATTTATCAGAAATTAAGAAAGTGCTGGGATATATAACTGGAAATGGTAGTTCTGCCCTCAAGAGCAGAAGTCTAAAGCTTGTTATGCAATTTGAAAAAAGCATCTAATACATGTGCTTCAGACAAGAAACGTGCTTGGGGTGCAGAATTACTTCTCTAAGGCTTCTTTCACACAGAGCAAGTTGCTCACACTGATTAACAAATACATAACTTTATAGTTACAGTTATATCATCTGAATTTGAGTGAGAATTGATCCCTAGAAGGGATCTGCTTCCTAATCAGACCTTCAGTGTAGCTTCTAATTAAAATTTAGTTTACTGAAGGAACACAAATACTCCATTAGTGTGGACATTACACATGCCTAATTTCCATTAAATGATAAACATTTGGGACTTCTGAATATTATACCACAAAAAGAAATTCTAGCTTGTTAGATAAGGAGTGTTTGGGCTGAAGCATTGGCAAGGAAGGACAGATTGCGTGAAACACAAAATTAGAGGCTTTATTTCAGAATGCACCATGTCCCAAACACTTGTTCCTTCCCTGAAAACACAACAACAGGAATTGCCTCAAAATCATGCTCTATCAAATTTCAGAAATGCAGTGCTGGAAAAGCTGCAAGTCACAAGTTTCAAAGGAGACAGAAATGTTTCTCCCATTTTTCCTCTTCCAGCTCCAAAATAGGTATTTTAAGGAGACAAGAGTCTAAGCCAGTAATTTAAAAATTAAGCTAAAATTTAGTGAGAAAAGAATGTCACTTGCAAAATAACCCCAAGTGAGTGAACAACCTGAGCATATGCCCAATTACAAGGTAAGAAACTCATTTTCATGGGGCTCTGCTCAATTATTGTGAGCTGGCACTCTGTTGGCAGTTCTAAATGTTAATGCAGTAATGAAAGATGACAATCTCTCCTAGGTGATTACTGAATGATGCCCAAGCAAGGATCCACTTTTTAAATTAAAGGTGCTCCAAGCAGCCTGAGGACACCAGGTTTGTCCCAGGGCTGGGCACAAACTGAGGCTCCAAAGTGTCAGGTACAGCTCACCTGGCAGGATATGGCACAGCTGCAAATTCAATATTCTGCCCAAAATTGAGACAAAACATTTAAATCATCTGAACAGCTCATAAATGAATCCACTGTGATTTCTCATAAGGTGAAACTTTAGGGTATTTGCTCCTGTCTAATGTTGATCAGTATTTCCTAGAATCTCATTTAAAGTCCGTGAGATGCATTTAGGTAAACGGAGAATTAAATTATAAATTAATAATCACAATTCCAATTCCCTTCTCAAATAAACGTTTACAAGCTAATCTGATCTCATTGATGGCTGTCATGTCTTTATCTGGAGCTAATGCTCTCCAGGGACAGATCCAATACTGGAACAGCCAGCACACTCAAACAAAGGCTCCGTCAGACACCCAAAACCACACACAGACACATTCCATGGGCTGGAGCTAACAGAGGAGGAGGGGGACCACCACCCACTCACACCCTGGGTAATCTCAAACCCACTGAAGTCTTTATTATGCCACTCATAAAAAAAAAAACATAATTAAGCTACAACGAGCAGCAATAAACCAGAATTAAGGGGTGGTTCTGGCTGCCATTTCAACTGAATCCTCATCCCTGCCAGGTCTCACAACACCACAAGCACTGACCACCTCAGCCTCCAACAAAGCAGATGTGGTAACCTCACATCTGTAGGCATCACTAACATCTACAAGACAGTTTCTGAGCACCCCCAAGCAATTCATGCAAGGCCAAAAATGACAGCAGTGATAACGTCTCCTTTCGGGGTGAAAGGACTTTGTAATTAAGAAATTAATTAATCCTGCTTTGACCATTTCTTGCAAGTCTTGGGTCATTTTTCAAATTATTTCTGCTGCTGAAATCCTGGAGAGACAGCCTAAAGTTTCATTTCAAGGTTAGTTTGTATTAGCTCTAAGCAGATGAGAAGGGGAAAAGTTTAATAAGTGAAAGAGCATTAAGAGAGTGTAAATCTTCACAGACTCCTCCAGAAAAATAAACTGCCATAAGCTTCCTGAAATGTCATAAGATATGACACCCAGAAGTAGTAACCAAACAAAGGGTATGAAGTTTGTTACAGAAACTTGTAGCTTCTAGTAATGCCAGGATTTAGGGGTGGCTAAAGAGTAAGCTCTGTTGGAAAGCACAGCAAAGGGAGATGAGGCACACTCAGGGATTGAGGAAGATGCTTGAGAGAGCCCAAACACAGCAAGTTAGTTCTGGTCTTACACACTCCTTTCTGATGTCTTTGTGCTTAGTGCTTCTAAGACAGCAGTTTTCTAAGGGAACATCTTCATTTGAACCTCATGCAAAGAGAAAAAAAAGGACAACCTACTTTTTCCCAGAATCCGTCATTGGTTTACATTCCAGCTTTGCCCTAATTCCACTGAAACAGAAAAGTCAAAGATTAAACAGCAGGGATGATGTGTCCCACTATGATCTGAGGGCATGTTTAATCCCAGATCAGAAATATAAATCTGCATCTTTAATCACACACAAAAAGCAATTATTAAATGTCCTAAAGATGCTGGAATTCAAGACTCTTCATGACAGCATTACAGACACATTGATGAAAGCAGAGAGAAGTATAAAAAGGAGATATCATTTTAATGTTTCCTAGCTCCAGGTAAAATAACAAACCAGTAGTTACTGCTGAAATTAATAAACATTTAAACTTTTTTTAAATATGTAAATGATCCAGAGATTATTTACAGCAAGCGCTTTCATGGTTTTCATGTTCCTTTAAAAAAGCTAAAATCGAGTCAAAGTCAATTAACTACTCAAATTTTAAGCATTTAACATCAATACATATTTTGCTGCCAAAATCACATATATTGCCCCTTTTAAGAGCAAAAGTTAACACATCCACCTGCTGCATTGTGAGCAAGAAAAATTGCCAATAAACTATTTTGGAAAATGCATTTGTGTTCCCCTCTTGGAAACAGGAACCAAACATGGTTCCAGATTTCCCTGGATTTAGGAGCTAATGAGATTTTGATTTTTTAAGATTGACATAGCAGCATGCAAAAACTGGGGCAAGAACAATGAAAAATGCTGAAGTATAATTATTTTGAAGCCACTTGGTCTTTTGTTACTACAGACAGCAAAAAGTTTTGATTAAGAGAGAAGAAGTTCTTCATGGAACACCAAAGGAATAGCTTCAGAAACGGTGAGCTATCCCTTGAGTGGCTGAACCACTAAAAAAACCCTGTTATTTACAGAAGTACATTTTTCCTCCTGATATCTCTCGTTAGGGAGCGGCTACTGAAGCCCACAACAGTGATAAGAACACGCTCAGGTTTTCTGACAATCCTGACAGGAGGAAGAACTTTGCCATCCACAGCACTCATCCCATTCTGGATGGTCATGGAGACCCCCTGAAACTCTCCTTGAGACTCATTAATACCTCCCAGATCACTTTTTGTGCAGCAATAGCAAGTTTTGTTCTCAGCAACAAGCACATAACCGTGCATGTCCCAAGCAATAAAAAGCTACTGAAGCTGTGTCACCTGAGATAATTCATTATCTGTCCAAAATTATTTGGGTTTTCTTTGTTAATTTTTCCTGCAATATGAAAAAATTCTTTTCAATCCCAGTTCTGGGAAAGGTAAGAAAATTAATGCAGCATTCCAGAGAAACATTCTTAAATGCTTCTCACTTTGTGGAGTACAAAATTATGTACTGTAAGTGCTTTTTAATAAAATATTCAGACAAGGTTTATGTAATAGCTGGGCATTTTGGTAATTTTTTTGGAGGGGAAATAAAAACTTTTGGTAATTTTAAAACATTTAAATCTAAATACGTTTTGGTAATTTTTTGTATAAATAAAAACATTTTGGTAATTTTTTTTGGAGGAGAAAAAAACGAAAAAATTTAGGGGATGTAGTGACATTTTATTACTCAGCCTGAGACTTAGCTTTAACAATTTCAGCCATGTCATTAACTACAAGGGTCCTTTATTCTTCAAATTAAAATGTTCACATGGACAGAAATTAATTTTATTATATTTAGCAACTGGCAAGCATTTACTGACTCCAGCACAGAAGGGTTTCAAATCCCACCCCAGGGGAAAAGATTAAGCCTAAGGTTAAACAAGGTAAATTCCTACCAGCTGCCCTTTAAGCAAACTGAACAAAATTGAAAAATAGAAAACCGACTGCAGAACATATAAAATTCAGTTTTAGGTATCTTAAATTAATCTTTAGAATAACAAAAAAGAAGAAGAAGCAAAGCAGTAGAATAGAAGAAGCAGCAAAGCAGAAACCACTTTTTTAAAGTGTTGATGATCAGTGGTACCCTTTATATCACCTCCTGCTATTGCTTACACTTGATTTTTCTTTAGAGTAGTGCAGGTTGATTGAGGATAATGAAACAATCAGGTTTGAAAGAGCCCACATTTCACACAATATTACTTTTGTCAATCTGCTCCTGGGTCACGGTCAGAGAGGGAAATACTGCTCCCAGGATCTCTTTACAGTCTCAATGCTCTCCCTAATGGAGTAATTACAGGCAGTCCAGCCTGACTGCAGCACCACATGGAGGGGATGCATTTGCAGTCCCAGCTGACACAACAGGCTCAGCCTGCTCTGCTTGAGCTCAGCTTTTCAAAGCCTTCCTTTGCCAAGCACAGCTCAAGGCTTGCAAACAGAAGGGCTTGCAGACCCACAGCTGAAAAATACACAACAGCAAGGGCAGACACTGTGATCTCAAATGCTGTTGCAACTGCACGCTGCAGCTTTAGTCAAGTGTGCTCAGAAGGACAGAAAATATCAGAAAACACCAAAGTTTGTGTTCCAAACCCCTCAGTAAAACAATACACAACTTCTCAGTGAGAGTGGGTGTTTCAGCAACACAGGTGAAAACCTTCCAGGGTCAAAGCAGAGGACACTGAGCTGCCCCCCAGCCCTGGAGCTTGCCCAACAGCTGCACTCCTGGCCTCCTCTCAGAGGTCAGCAGCACCCAAGAGCATTCACAGCCTGCAAATTCCTTTTCTACAATTAAACTATCTGAAAAATGCATTAAAACACCAGATAGTTATGAAATTTAAAAAGCTACATGTGTATATAATTATGTTACCCAGATGGGATTTTAAATAATGAAATCTTTTACTTCATGGTCTTTCTCACCCAGACTCCTCTAAGAAACTGAAAATCCTTCACATACACCTTACAACTGTGTAGTTATATACTACAAGAATTTCCATTAAAGATGAAATGTGACATTTTTCTTATATACTCTTGCATCTAAGCTATCATGTTATAAACATACCTTTATACTGCCCAGCATGAGACTAACGATATAGAAAATAACAAAAAAAATCAGATTAGGTGGAAAAACTTCCAAGTTCAGATTATAAACCAGAGCCTTTTACTTTTTTATATTAGAAAAAACCACCAATTTTACTGCTGTTTTCAAAAATCCACTAATTTTATTGCAATTTTATTAGACCTTCAAAGGTTATGCTGTTCTTAAATATAGCAATCCTCCAACAAAATATTGTCCTTTTGCTCCTAAGCCTTTATCTGCTGGTTGCAGATGATATCACATTCACATTTTAAATAATATTTAAAGGTCAAACCAATAAGGCATAGAAAATGTTGAACATCTTGTACAATTCACACAAGGCCCTGCAGAAGCCACAGGGGGGTACTTGCTGCAATGATCGAGTGCTTTTTAACACATTTATTCAATGATTACCAGGGGCACAGTGTAATCCACTTCTGATGGAACCCCTCAGCAAAGGAAAACGCTGCTGAAAATTCAGAACAAACAGAGTTTCTTCCTCACCTGTTTTCAAACCATGTGAAGGAGAAGGTTTAACTCAGAATACACCTAAATTACAGTGTATTATATAAAGATGCCCAAGCTAATTTTGAATTGTTTCAGTCAATAGGAACTTCCAGATGAGGAAGGTGACCAAGCTGGGAAGGTCAGGGGGACCATGGGGGAAATAAATCCCATCTATGAATGGGATCCAGAATGGGATCCCATCCCAGTTCAGAATGTCCCATGGGGAGGTTCTTGGTGTCCTCTGAGCATCACTGCCAACTGGATAAATTTTTAGCTACAGACCTAAGCAACTCAGTCTCACTAGGTAATTACAACTTGGCTCTGATTACCATCAGTTTACCCCCAAGGAGCAGAAAAAAAGAGATGGGAAAAAGGGTTCATTTTCCAGTTCTGACTAGTGCAACTCACCAGCACAAACCCTAAGTCAGTCTGCATCAGATGCTGCTGAGGATATTTAATCTAGAAGCAGAGGTAACAAACAGGTAGATATTAAACCACAACCCTTTTCTGTTGGAATCTGAAATACAGGGAACTCTCAGAACTTTGAGGCTATAAGCCCAAGCTTAGAATTAAACACAGGATTTGATCTCAGACCTTGGAAAAGGCTCCCAAACTTAGCTGCTAGAAGCAAGAATGTGGACTTGTAGCTTGAAGCAGAAACACATTAAGATGAGGAAAGTTTAGAGTTTTAGAGTTTAAGATCTAGAAAAAAAATAGTTCCAAAGGTAAACAAGAAGTTTAGAATGCAGTGCTGTAGGTTTGTGTGCCATAACATGATTGGCTAAGAAAGCTTACACTGTAGCATGAGTCCATAAGACAAAATATTTAAGGACTGGGTCAAAAACAAATATCCCTGTTGGCAGTGTTTTATTGGTCAAGAAATCCTTAAAAGGTCTTGTGTCCTTCTGAACCATGCATAAAGATGTGAGCCAAACCCACCCTTCCTTCTTACGCAGAAGATAGGAAAAATAAATCACATTATCTAAAAAAATCAGAGGTCCCGTCTCTAACTCATTTAAAACTCCTTCCAAAATCCCCATAATGTTCCTATTTAAGTGTGTGCATCTTTTCTTGCACTATGAATTTGTCCAGGTTAGACCTTATGGGAGCACACATAACCTGCCACTCCAAGAGTCTCCTTGAAGCTGCTCAAGGCTTTATCCACACCACTATTTATGGTCTGCTGTGCCATGTTCTAGGTGTTCAGGCTACAACAGCAATCCCCAAGGCCATAAATCCTATGCAGATACACTTCTATATGCAGAAAAGGCATTAAATATGCAGGGAAAAAAATTCAAAAGAAACAGTGGCTCAGAGAGGTGTTTTGAAGTCAACATGTACCTGTGTAAAAAGGTGTTTTTCTGGGATGAAACATTTCCATCAGCTTTCTTTCTCCCTGCATGAATAATTGCTGCAACTTAAAGCCATTACCTGCAAAGTGCCAGATATTTCTCTGCTCTCACACACATAACACAAGAGAAAGGGGAGGCACAGAGAAAGTGTTTCACCACAAGCTGCATCTTGTTAGGATGCCACACAGGATGCTGAGCCTGCAGGAGATGTGCATGTGCCAGCAGGGCACTGCAGAGCTGACAAGAGGCAGCAAACAAACTCCTCCATCCTTTCAATGCTGAGAGAGTTCTGCCCCACCAGAACAACAACTCCTGGATGCCAGTGTTAAGGGACAGCCTGGAGGCACCAACAGATTCTGGCTGCCGAATCTTCTCTGCCATGGTGGATTGAGCCCTTGTCCAGACCCCTGTAATTCTGAGTATCAGCTCAATTCCAAGGTACCAATTAGAAGAGTGCTTAAACACAGTTTTTCTCAAGTCTTCCTTTAAACTAAACAAATGCTTAAGGCACTGCTCACAAATGCATTCACTTTTATTGGTAAGACAAAAAAAGAAAGCCTTCATGACAAAATAGGTTTTTTCTTCATTGAAAACTCATATACAGAGGGGAAAAAAAACATAGCACAGTACAAAAACCAAACTTTTAAATCAAAATTCGTCTTATTCTGTTGGTGCAACATTAACAAACATTTCAAAGCACACCTGTAAGCTGAATTTACTAATCCATGGAAGTGTGGGGGCACCTGTGCCTATACCAAATACCTATGCACGATATTTATGAGAATTTGTATTATATCAGTGTAGTAACATAAGTATGTCTATAAATGCAAGTGATATTTATGCACTCAAATACCATTACCAGAGTTTACTAACAAGAAATTAACTTTAATCTGCCCCCTTGCTTCAGGGCAGAACTGTCTCCAGACAGATGGGTTTTAACACTTCCTTAAAAATCCCTCTTAGCAGGGTCTTGGAGAGTTTCTGTTGAGTAATATTTATCAGTTTTTGCAGACTCACCTTTAAGTTTCTGGAGGATCCTGCTCTGAGTTTGATTGATGGAGTTAATTATTTTGCCAGCATTATCTCACAACTGCAGCACAACTTTCTGCTTAGCTTGGTGTTATCATGGATATTGAGTTGGTATTGACAGTCCAGACACCAAAAAAAAAAAAGTAATTTTCACATTCTCAGAATAAAATAAATATATATTATATATATATATAAAAAATATATTTTTAAAATTCCTCTGTCTTACTCTTTGAGACAAATTCTTTCGTTTCACAGAGATCTTGCGTACTATATTTCTAGTAAATTTTAGAACAGACAAACTTCCATTTTAGGGAAAAAACTCATCAGAAATAGTTGAACCACATAGAGATTTGTTAGCTTGCCTGGACTGGATGCTTGTGTGAGTGGATGTGTGCAGTGTCAAGGATATTTTGCTCTGAAAACAAAGGCATTCTGCCATCTCCTTCCGTGAGTAACAGATCTATTTCCTATTTTAGACCTCATCTTCCTTTGCCCAGATCCTCACTTCACCCACCACCCTGAGCTCCACGTGCCCTCAGGAGCTGCCACACCACTGGTGTCACCAGCTCCTGCTACCTTAAGGACCTTAAAGGCCCCAGGAGTAAGACCACAGCTTTTCCAATGACCAAGGCTTGGCCAATGGGCACCACAGGACAAAGAGGATGAAACTAGAACCCAGATTCAATTAAGGATGGACAGAACACATTTTGGCCCATGACTTCCATCATTAGGTCAAAAGGTCTGAGGAAAATCAGGATAAGCAACACAAAGTCATTTTGGAGGTGTTTCTTCTGGGATCCAAAGGGTTGATCAAGCCACGTGTCAGATGCCACACATACAGAAGGGTCCAAATATATCCAAGGTAACTACAACTACAACTTCTATTTGAAAATCAGTAATAAGTAACCTTCACTGTTAGCTGATTGAATTCACCTGATTGTTTAATTTTGACATTTTAAGAAATGGAGGAAATGGAGAGATTAATTCTTCTTCGCAAGGTATCCCCAGAACAAATATCCAGTGCCTACCTGAAGTATAATCCCAATTTTTATACATTTAGCCCCTAAATCAGTGCTATTTACACAGACCCCACCCATTTTAAACAACTAAAAAGGGAGCAGCATTTGAAACAAAGCATGCTTAGTGCTGTGGCGCTTCCTTAAACCAGGTATGTAAAATTTTACAGAAGAGACAGAAACAGATGAATATTTAAAATGCAAATAATGAGCTTTAGTGATATTCCTTTTTGCCTTCCCTTTCACTACAAAATTTATAATAAAAATCTTTTCCTTGACAGGCTTAGAGATATTAAAGATGGTATTAACTGCTACTTTGCAAAATAAGAAAATACATTAGTGAAAGAGCTTTTAATCTCTTGTTACTGCTAAAATTTTAATTCTGTTCTGGAGAAGTGAGATTCAAAAGGAGACAGAAGAAACAGCATAACAAGACGCCACTTCTGAAGAAGCAAAGAGAGAATAGATGTTCTCATCAGCCACTCCTGGGCCCTTTGTCTGTCTCTACCTTTCAAGTGCTGAGAGTTTCTCAGCAGCCCTGGAAGGAAAAGGCAACAACTGAATTGCAAATTTAGTTTTTTGGGTGTTTGTCTCAGTTTTCTTGACAAAATGCAGATGTTGCCATCACAATCTTCTCTTGGTAAGTTTTCTCTGTCTGGCTTTGTCAATAAGGTCATGATACCTTTTAGAAATAGGAGACTGCAATTCAACTTTTAGGAAGTTGTTTAATGCACCAATAAAATGAGTTATATATCATTTCAACCCCTCAACACCTTTTCTCAAAAGGACAACTTGAACATCTTATGTCCTCAAGAGCTTCTCCTTTAGCTGGATCTACCTTTGCTATGTTGATATTATTCCAATATTCCCAAATGCTGCTAATGGTGATCTCAAGTCACAATCTAAACAGGTATTTGCATTAATTTCATTAAAAACAAAGCTCTGTTCTGAAGCAAGTGGGGTCTTAGACACCAGAGCCAGCAAGGAAGTGAGAGAGAAGAACCTATCCTTGGGATGGTGGACTATGCTCATGCACCCGGCCACTTTTACTTACAAAGCACTGGAAATATGCAGGTTTTGCATTTTTTTACACCAGTCTTCTAAGTAACCTATGAGCTTCTCAGCAGAGGGTATAATAACTCCTACTAGTTTACATGATTTGAAAGCAACTAGAAAAATTTGTATAATAAATAACAGGCTATTAAATACAAAACCAAAATATGCTTAGGTCAAAGTGTACATGAACTGCCAATTGTTAATGGCTGGCAGACCCCTCTGAGGAAATTTCACTAAAAGCTTGCCTAGTTAATCTATTTTTCCCAGGCATGATCAAGTAACCAATTAAAGCACAGGGCTGAATGGACAAATCTCTCATCTGGTCAAGCTGCTCATTTGTTCTAGTGGGAAAAAATATGTTGAAGTATTCTCTGAGGGCTTTTTTTCTTTTTTTCAACAACTACAACAAAACCACCAAAAACAAAGCCCAGTGTGTTCAAAAGATATGCAACCAGATACATGATCTTTCAGAAGCTGGTTAGAATAGGTAATAGGAAAATGAAAGTTCACAAGTTTCCTAAACACTTGGATCTCTTCCCTAAGCATACATCAGACTGCCAGAGTTCTACCTCACAGCACTTCTCCCCTGCCTGGCTCAATTTTTATTTCATGTCCTCATTGGAGGAAAGATTTCCCACTTTTTCTCTGTTCTCAGTTGAGGTTTTCCCCCCAGAATGAACATAGACATGGGGGGCAGTGGTGGTGGTTCCAGTTTTAAGTGTATTGACTTTTCAGTGAGTTTTGAGAGGTGAAAATTGTGCTGGTTATTCCAAATGCAAACACTGACACTGAAGTTATACAACTCAATTTCCTTTAAAACTACACAGAAGAAAGATTTACCTTGCCTTTTTCAGAATTCCACACTACACACAAGTAAATCATCATGCACTGTGCTGTGCCCAACTGATCCACTGCACAGAGCAGCACAAGCACAGCTCCCTTTGCAAGTACTACCACCAACAGCAACTCTGTCATTTCCCCAACTGTTCTCTTAGAAACTAATTAAAATAGCACATATATAAGCTATTTAAAATGTAAATAACGCTGAAGGCCTGAGTTGGCAAGTTCAAAGTTCTGTTGGGTTGTCGGTAGATGACTACTCCTTCTTATTTGATAGGATTATTTTGGTGGTTTTCCACTGTAAAATGCAAACTGTATATTCAAGATGTTCCCACAGTTTAGCTCTTGGTTATTGTGATCTACTTAATCAGCTGTTCCAGTGGTGCTTTACACAGAAGCCAGTAAAACGGGCATCTGGCTGGGAGACCAGGCCATCATTAACAACAGAATATGTGTCAGCGACAGTTTACATTTTTAGGCACCACCAGAGTTAATGAAATGGGTAATGGCACTCCTTTCCCTTTCAGAAAGAAAGCTGTCACCACAACTTCTCAAATATACCCAGGCCCCACTGTGGCAATGGAGAATTTGAGTTCTCCATGTTGTGAAACCTATTTAGGCAGAGTTCCTTTCTCATAAAGATTTCACTACAACCACAATTAAGTTACATTTTATTACTTTTTTCCACACAAATACCCTTTTACCATGTTACTGTTACCTAGAAAGGCAAACTTTATTTTAAATATTTTCTCAAATACTTATCCGGGGGTTTTTTTGTTGTTTTTTTTTTTAATCTAAGAGACAAAAGGAAAATCAGAATGAGGTCTAACCAACCTAAATCTTACTGTTATTTTTCTTCAGAAGCATTTTATAAATGAAACATACTCCACTTTATCTACAAGGCTTTGCAGTACAATGAGCAAAATGTAACTGCTCCATAAGTTGAGGATGTTTTGGGCACACTCAAGAGTGACCTGCTGGGTGTGCACAGCAAACCTGACACCTCTGATGGGTAACTCAGTGCTGCACCATGCACAGGGAGGGCTTTGCAAGCCTGCCACTCTTCCTTCCCACAAGTCTTAGACCAATAAAAACCTGAACCTTTTGTTCCATGACATGTTAATTCACTAATGGATGCTTTTTTGAAGGGTCTTCAGACCATTCATTGCACTATTAGGATTTTGATTTTCCTCTCTTTAATTCAAGCTGCTGTTTCTTGTGAAGAAAATTCTGTTGAAGCGACTGAGTGACAATTTTTTTAGTAATAACTTCAGTGTTTCAGTCAAATCTACTGCGTGGTTAAACACCAGTGATTATTTGCACAATCTTTATAATGAAAGTGTCCTCAGTGTGCTGGCTGACTTTGCTATGTGAGGCTCAATATACACATTAATCATGTAGCTAATCTAGTTCTCATCTGACCTTGATTTAGTAAAACCACAATATTGCAAAGAAAAAAAGATCCTGTGGAGATATTTTATCAGACTTAGAAATCTTTATTGCCAGCTACTTTTTCCCTTTGCAAAAGGACTGAAAATTACTGGATACTCTGCCTCTCACCTCTTTCTGCTCTCTGCTTATGAGTTTCAGTCAAACACTTTTTGTAGGGTTTTTCCTTCTCCCTTAGAATTTCAAATTAACATTGGGAAAAACAGGTATTTTCAGGAAGGTTTTTATTAAAATATAGTTTCAGGCAAGCATAGGGTAATAACACTATGGAAGTGTAAGTCCACATGGCCAAGTCATAACCTGCTCCCATAACATTCCCTTGGCATGTATTTAATATTAATATACACACTCCCACAATCTTTAAGGTTTTTATAGTAAGAACGTGGGGAAGAGGAATTTGCTCCTTAATTAGAATACAAACACAAACACTCAAGTGTGCTTTTTTCCATGAATATTTATAGCCTAACAAGCATCATTTCAAAAGGAAGGGAGAGATGGGACAGCTTCACATGGGACACAAGCCTTGCCTGCAGAAGGAGTTCTTAAAAGCCCTACATATAAAAGTTGCAAAGATAATAACTGGTACTGGAGGGATTAGGTATGGAGGAGAATGAGTGTTACTTAGCCCCAAGTGTTTCAATTTAACCAAAATCCCCCTCTCACCCAGCAGCTGAAGAGGCCACAGAGGCTGCAGGAGCAGCTCCAGCACCCTTCCTCCAGCACAGCCTCTCTGCTAACGATTTACATAACAGAGAGGAGCTGTTAAAATGCCCCCAAAATTGTTTCAAAGTAAGAGTTTTTTTGACCTTTCAGTGATGAATGTGAACTGAGAGATGCTAAGGGTCGCCCTCCCGTGACGATAATCCTCTTGGAAACGTGAGCAGTGCTCCTCCTTGCCGCGGGCAGGTGACAGTGGCAGCGATGACACGCGGTGTCACGCTATCAAAGCTGGACAGCTTCAGCTTGGCACTGCAGGGCAGCCCCCAGGCTTGCAGCACCGTGGTGTAACCCCTGCAGATTCCAAATGCTCCATCCCACAGAAGTTTATCCTTTGGTAAGTACACCATGGGTGCTGCTCTCCCTCACAATGCTGTTCCAGCTTACCTGGGTGATTTGCCATCTACACACATAAAAGTTACAGGGGGGATGCTAAAGACACCATTGAAAAGCAGACTGGGAAAGATGCCAGTGGAAAGACAAGGCTGCAATCAAAGTTCTGCTTGTTTACACAGTTCCTTGCAAAAAAAAAAAAACCAAAGCCAACCATAAAAATACATTTTCATATGGCACCCTAATGTCCAAGTAAACCATGTTCAGGTCCCCATGAATATTTGGCTTGATAGTCTTACTTCTGTATAAACTAAGAGGTGCACTCAGAAGCCATGGGATAAAGTACTCTGAATGTGTGAGTGGAAAACAAAGTAAAAATAGGAAGAGCAACACAGAGAGCAACCAAAGGAGAATATAGCAAATTTGGGTCAGAGCAACACAGAGAACCAAAGAAGAATATAGCAGATTTGGGTCAGAAGGCCCAGATAATTCATGGTGATGTGCCAGTCAAGATCTGGTCACAGTAGATGACAGACCAGATTAACATTTGCCCTTCTCTCACAACACCCAGGTCAGCGACCTCTGCCTCTCACTGTGTGAAGATTTGACCAAGGCAGGCTCCAGCCTGAGCTGCAGCCCAAGGTTAATGAGCCCAGTCTACAGCAAATCAAACACACATTCAATTCAAAAATCTATTCCTGAGCAAACACTGCTGGTTTCCAAGTTTCCAGCACTTACACATTTTTAAATGTCTATTCCCTTCTCCTTGCAGTAGAAAAAGAACTAAACACAGCCACTGCTCCAGCCTGCTGCTCAGCAGCCTCAAAACAAACACACCCAGGAAAGAGAGAGCAAAGAGCCTTTTCAGCATGTGATCCTGATCATGAAACTGGACTGTAGAAAGCAGGAGGGGCAGAAGAAGCACTGCACACAGTGTCATTCAAATGCTGCTGCTATTACTTACATTTCTATTTAGCACTACGTACACATCAAGGAAGAAAATAATTTTTATTGTATCTACTAGCAAACACATTCCCCGTTTCATTTTTACTGCATCTCTGGTACTTTTAACTTCTAATACATATTTACATGGGTAATTAAGCATAGTGGCCTAAAAGATATTTTAAAATGGTAATTATCAACTGGAATTATTCCCAGAAGTAATTTCTAAAATCTGGAGCACTGCATTTCACTAAGTTTCAGTAGTACTATATGATTTCTTGCTTTTTTTTTTCCCAGCTAAATGTACATCACAAGACTACTTGATCCAGATGAAATTGCTATGATAAACACAAACTGGGGCTTTCCCCAACTTGTATTGATTCTCAGAGAAAAATCTGACAGTGCAGCTAAGACTGCAAATATCAAAGTAAGAGACTTCCTGCAGGTTGGAAAGAGAAAGCCAACAAGAAACACTTGCTCCAAGATAATGCAGCATAGAACAGCACAGCCATAAATTATTCTAAAATATCAGGAACTGAAATTCCCTTTACACACATGCACATGAACAGCCTCATCCTTCTCTAAAACTGAATAGAAGTACTGGAGCTGACTCCTGACATTCAAATTTGAGACAAAAAGAAAAGTATCATCTCTTGTTTCACCTACACATCCTAAAATAGTCAGTCTCTTCTTCAATAACACGAGTATATGATCAGATTTCATTTTAAAGTCATGCAAGTCTTGTCCCAAAGTTCCAATATTAATAATAAACCGAATTTAGAAGTTCCCCTGCAATACAGGATGAAGGCACCACAGCTTAACAAGTCAGCAATGCCCATAAAGCACGAGCCAAATTTAACACCAGCAGATCCATATAGCAGTCAATAAACTGAAACAAGCAGACAGGTGGTTGCCTTTTTGGGAAGGGTCCTGGAAAAACCCTTTGCTGTTAGTAGCAAGCACTCCATGCCTCAGTAGGATTCAGTGATGAACCCCAAAAAATCTAATTAAACCAGATTTTCTTTGTGGATGCTAGTCCTCTCATGCAGTCCTGTAAGTTTGTGATGCAGGATGCTTTCTATCCCAGAATAAAAAGTGACCTCAGACAACCCTGAGGATTTTACAAGTCCCAGAGTCAAGGTAAAGTCACAGGAGAAACAGAAATAAAGAAATACAGGGAGACAAAGGGTTGGAGCTCTTCTTTGTGGTCACTTCCCTCTTAACACCTCCTTTGTAAACACCAAGTAAAGCTTCTTATCACCCCAGAATCTTCCTACCAATCTGATATAATACCTCATGTAAAGTTTTAGCTTTATCCATTAAAATTTAGCTTGCCCTCTTTGAGCAAATGAGGATTTTCAGAGTGGAAAAGTACATTTCACCTTTATTACAGGTATCACAGCACCTGCCCTCTACCAGGATAATAAGTCCCACTTTAAGAAGATTCTCATGAGAAATAACCAGTTTACATCTCTATAGTTGGAGTAGCTCGCTGATATTTCATCTTGAATCATCCTACAGGACAACTTCTCTTCATGCTGCGAATTTCCTGTCATATTAAAGCAGTTTTTATTTTAAAAAATCTTTTCCCTCTTCCCCATAAGCATGCATTATAAAACAGTCTTCAACTGCATAATCATATTCCTTTTTAAAAAAAAAAACATTTGCCACCTGGATAAATGCTTTAGATTCAAAATAAGAGATGCAGCTATTGCTTAAACCATCACAATTTTTTAATGTCCTAAATTCTAGTGCTTGACTGAGCAATCTCATTAATAATCTTATGCATGATTTTGTGTGCAAGACTATGTGTTTACTTCAAATTACTTCATAATTTATATATTTTTGCATATATAATGCAAATTAAAACTATATAATAATAAAACTATATAATTGATATATTTTTTGCATACATATAATATCAATAATTATAGTCAATCACCATCTCTCTGGTCTATATAGTTTATTAAAAATTACATATGTATATAAATCAATCCCCTAGTAATATTCCAACCCCATAATAATTAGAAGTGGCTAAAGATCATGTTACCTAAAAATTACTCACTTTTATCCCCAGACCTTTCCACATTTGAAGGTTGGGCAGAGATAACCAGCCATCAGCTTTCTTTCAAGACTATTCTTTCCCTCATTCTGATAGCAATCTATGAAGAGTAGCTCTAGGAGAATCATTAGGTGTGGCCCCAGCTGTATTAGGAAAAGTATCAAAACCAAGAGGAATCTCCTACAAAACCTCCAAAACAGGTTCAGTTCACACTGTTCCCATGTGAAATATCATCAGTGTCCATGCATAGCTTTCCCACAGAAGCCCATCCTCCTGCCCATCTTTCCCAAGACAGTCTATTACTGCTACTTACCAACAGAGTAAAAAAACAAAGTGGCAAACATTTCGTTTAAGACTGCAGATTTAGAGATGTGTCTCTGCACAGTCTCCTTTCTCCCCAAGCCCCTCCAGCTGTTAATCCTTTTTTTTTTTTTTAGATCATGTTTGCCAAGAAAATACTGTCAGTTTATATATCCTAACTTTAATTGGCCACTAGGCACAGCCACCATAACAAAGCATCCCTGCAAACCTGCCTTGGAGACTTCCTCTGCAGCCAAAGGGATGAGGAATTTCTTTTACAGAGTTCCCACAAGACAGGATTTATACCTAAGCATCTGCTTTTGTTATCACAGCTTTCTGTGTGAAACATTTCTATCTGAACACAGGTGCTTCTGCTATTTCAAAGTAATTGACAGCCTGGATGGTTCACTATTTCTATGGTTAAATTATATTTACCCAAAGAAAGAAGTGTGATCCATTCTGAACAGGGCTTGTGCTTTCTGAGTGCCATCGTGATGGATTCACACCTTTTTCCCTCATGACATTTTAAAAAAAATTATGGCATACTACATACTAGAAGGAATTTTTTATGCCTAGAAAATTAATTGATGGTTAATTATTTTTGTTCTTTCATCAAGTTGCTTTATTGGTTGTTTTTCCAAATGAATCATTTAATTTAGGTATTGATCAGATGAAGGAGATTTTAAGCAGTGTTTAATTACCCCCCCAGTTCTGTGCCTTAAGAGCTACCACAAGTGTGAATACTGACTATCTATATTCTATACTGACACCATGCATTTTTCACTGCAGGTTCAATTCTTCTCCACATTTTCTTGGTGTCAAAAATATATCACAACTAATTTTCTTAATATTAAATAGTTCTAAAAGAACAGAGAAAGATCTGATTAGATGTTTCTTAATATACCCCATGTTAGTCACATAAATGCTTTAAAACTTCAGTCTCAAAATTCAGCAGACAGAAACATCTTTCATAATTACCCCTAAAAATCAATACAAGAAGTTACCTTATGTTATTTTAAGTTATCAGGCAAGAAGATACATCAAAAGGTTGTATGTACCCTTGAGGTCAGAGCCTTAAAGGACACCTGAAAAACCTCAACAGTAAATTTCTGCAGATGCAGTCATTTATATTTTGCTGTGGGCCAAGGAGCCGTGCAGTTCCTAACAAGTCCACGCAAGCCAAACCAAAATTAGCAAATTGTCTGATCTGACAAAACCAAGTTGAACAGTCGCCTTCAGGAGGAGAGAGCTAGCAAAGCTAATAATGCAACTTACTCTGCTGCTAACAATCAGTTGTGGCATAATGGTAGGACTCCAACTTAGAGGTCTTTCCAACCTAAAATGATTTTATGATGCCACAGTGTACAGGGTTCACTTAAAACAAAATATTGTGAAATTTTAAGAATACTTTCAAGTCTTTCTTTTTCAGCATGCTCCCCTCATTGCTATTGGGATCACATTGACTAACACACAGTTCTGAGATTTCTTGTTGTTCTGGCTGAGCTCTAGAGGCCACTGGCCAGGCAGGGAGAGGAGAGGTCACCACACAAGGTGAGAAGAAAACCTCAAACAGAAAGCTCTGCGCTGAGTGGTGAGGTCTGTGTTCTTCCACTGCAAGAGCAGGAGAAAAACCTTCCAGCCCAGCATAAACCAGGCACTTCCCAGGTCACAGGCCTCCCACCCACCTCTCCCTGTGGAATTCAGCAACACAGCTGTCTCCCCAGGGTGGGTTCCATGGCTGAGCTGATGTCAGCAGGACTAGGGGAGCACCTGTGTGGAGAGAGAACGGAGCACCTGTGTGGAGCAAGAATCCTTATTGACAGCCCTTGTCAGAGAGTCCATTAGACATTTGTATTTAAGCACTACTTGAGTTTCAAGAAACTTCACAGATCTAGAAGATAGTGTCTGGAGGAGACAAGAAGTCTATGGGATTCTACCACCTCACTTCCACAGCTAGAAGAGTCTTCTCGGACAGAAGGAAGGATTAGGGTGTGGGTTTTTCTGGGTTTGTGGTTGATCTTTGGTTGGTTTTTGTTGGTTTATGGTTGGTTGGTTCTGTTTAGATTTGGGGTATTGGGGTGGTTCTTTTGGTTTTTTGTTTGGTTTGTTGTTGGCAGTTTTTTAACTGGACCATAAAGTAAGCTCTATTTTTTTAAGAGCAATTTCAGCATCTTACAGAGCAATTCACCTGGAGCTGAGTGTGACCATTTGCCTGGAGCTGCAAGATCAGGAAAGCCACTGGCGTGACCTTGGTATCATTTGTACTTGTAGAAGTGTTACCAGGCACTGAGATCTCTCCCCTTAAACGATTCCCTTTTGCGCAGAAACTCTCCACTGCAGGAAGTTACACTCCTCCTGATCTGGATTCCTAAAGCAACCAAGGGCACTGGCATACAAGCACAGCAGCCTCAGGGGAGTCCTGAGGAGCAGAAAACATGATGAAGCTTTCCATGTTTCATTCTGTAATAGAGCAGCTGCAAAAGCAGAGGAGAGACTGCTGCTATATGTCATTCAGAAATAATATAATCCAGACTGCTTTGTGAAAAGGTATAATGCACACATGCTTCTTGAATGATAATAATCTATTTTTCTGTTTAAAGTTTGCTGTGAATCCAAAGTGGTTTTTCTACCAGCACATTACCCACCACACTTTTCATACACAGGCTATAGATGAGGCACATGCATATAATAAGTTAGATTTAATAGGACATAGGCAATGCTATTTTTGTTTTAAAATGCACTGCACGCTATTCTCCATCTCCTTTCCTGACTTTTCACTTGCAGATAGGATTCCTGATATTTATATTAATATTTAAGATAATGCAAGTGTCAGGCACAAATGCATTAGACCTGTTGTCAACAGGCTAAGCTGTGGACCAGGTTATTGTTTCTCAGATTAAAAGCAAGATGAATACATGCACCAGAATAACCTATTCATTTCTTACAATTCCTATCACCAGGGCTTTTCTTCAACCTGTCAGATAAAGTGCACATTAAATATTAGCAGATTTAAATCTAACATGTTAGGAGTTTCTTTTTTATGCTCTTTTTTTAGTAGAGTTTTCTTCAGCTCATTACACACATCAACACAATAAACTGTGAGGTATATTGCTATATATAGTGAACATATTCTCCCTGACACAGAATGCTAATCTACTCTCAGGACTAAAAACTCTTAGATAACATAATAGAGAGGCACTGATTTATTTTCTTTCTACATCCCCTGTCCCCCCCAAGATATGTTACAAGCCCCCACCCCAAGAAACTCTCAACTTGTCAAAAATCCAATGGTCCTCTCAATATCTTTTCAGGTTTTCCCCTGCCAAGTTCAATTAAAATTCTTATTTTAAGGCTTATTGGCATTTCAGATCTCATAAAAATGCAGTCAATAATGAAAAAGTCTTACACTTATCTACCAATAATAGGTGGGTCATCAAACTAGGTTACAAAGAGAAGGTTCCTTTTTGATATGTTGTTGGAACAGCATTGAGAGATATGATCATAAAACCAGCAGGGGAAAAAAAAAAAAAGCCCAACCCTAAGACTGGGCTGGATTCTGCTTTGGCATAACAAGAGCAGATCAGTAGAAATTTCCTAAAAATAAGTGGTTTAACTATAGAATAAAAGAATTAAAACTTGTTTTTCAGTTCATATAGAGGACCTCAAATCAATGGACTCAGTGCTCTCACACACACACACACCAAGAGATTTATCACACCCTGAGCTCTGATGTTCCTCACAGAAAATGCCATCCCAAGGGTAGGGACAAGTGACCTGCTCCTCAATCAGACCATTTACTACAAGATATTCTCAAGTCAAGCACATTTCAGTAAACTGGCTAAAGAAATGTAGTGATTTGGCAACTGATTCCCAACCAGATTTTTTAGCACTCTCCAGGGATATGGCACTAACCAAATATTTGACAGTACTGTGATAATGATTTTGCTTTTTCTCTCTATGTGCAACATCAGAGCTATGAGCTAGCAGATGTCTAGGTAAGTTTTATTATCAAGATAATAGAGCATTTTGCTTGGGACTGAATTCCAGCTGCAAAATTCAAAACAGTCCTAAGATTTTGGATAGCCAGAGTCAGGTTATAAAGCAACCACCCCAACAATCCCCAGCTCTAGGTAGAGCTCTGTGTTAACGCCTGCTCTTCTTGATACCTGGCCATCAGTTATTAAATCATTCAGATACACAGAAGTCACACTTCTGCACAACAAAAATATTCTCATCATGAACAAAACCAGGCTGACAACCACAAGACAAACAGCAACCTCTCTTTGGGTTCTGTTCAGTCCATATCAGCTTGGGGAGGTGGGGGGGTGGACAGCCTGCTTATCTCTTGGCACTTCTTTCCTCTCGCCATAACAATGGAAATTCCTTCCTCAAAATGAAGCCAAAGCTTCAAAGTCAGAAGTGGCTGCTGCCAGGATCTCTACCTGGCCAAATACAAAGCAGTGTTCTTAAATCAAGGTGGGGTCTAGCTCTTGGCTTATGGCTCATGTCCAGCCCTGCTATTCTCAGCCATGCCACTGACACATCTCTAGATTCACAAAAGGGATTATTTCCACACACATGCCAGAAAATAGATGGCAGAGCACTGCTGATGCTGCAGTAACTGGAAGAATGTTCTCTATTGCTCAGCTGCAGAATAATGTTATTTTTAGACAGAAATAAATCCAGCCATCACTGAAAATGGAATCTATAAAAAAATGCTGAACCTCTAGTTTGTTTTATTAAATCCAGTCCAATAGGAAGTCGTGCATTATGATGCAGATTTCCTGCAAAATACCTCTGTGCAGAAGCACTGAGTAATGAATCTCTACTCTTATGCAGTTCTGGCACAATATTCATGAGTACTGATTGCTTATTCATCTGATTTTTAAGATGGAACTGTAGGATCACATCCTGGCATTCCTTCTGAGCAGAAAAGCAGAGAGATTTCAAAAGGCTTTCAAATCCAGAGGAGGTTCTCCCCTGAGAAACTAACTGAGAGAAATTACTCTTACTATGTTTAAACATTGCTTTGTAGACAAATAAAACACTTTTTATTGACATGTAAAAACACATATAAAACCAAGAATTTATTCTCAGTCTAGCTGATAATTTAACAGCCATATTACTATTAGCTGAAATTACCCGAGAGAGGAGAACAAGAAGAAAAGCGTGCATATAAAAATATTTACCTTTGTGGTGTTAGCTTGCCCTGCTCCTCTGAGCCCTTCAGCCAGGAGTTACATTCTGGCCTTGATGTGGCTGCAGAGCTGCCTCCATCACTAATCCTTGGCTGAGGGGAATAAGATGTTCATAGTGATGGTTTCCTCTTCCTCACTCTGGGATGAGCTATGGACAGGTTGCTGGTTTTTTTAATATAGGTTTGCTAACATTTTTATATTCATTCTTTCTCTGTCAGTTTGCAGCTTCACATTACATCCAGATTTACTACATGAGACACTTCATGGATGTTGGGAGCTATTGCTTTGTTCTCAAACCCAGTTCTGCCCAGGGCTGGGGGGTTGCATTTCTTTTGCATGACCACAGCCAAAGTCACTCACAGACCCCATGGTCTGTGCATCTCCACATGCCTCCATCTCTCCACTTTACTGCACCTTCACTACCTCACCAGGCCTGGATTTCTCTATATTATGTCCTTTGTGAGCCCCAAATGTCACAAAACCATAGTGTCACCATGCAAGATTTGCACCATTTGCACTGCCTCCTCTCAGCTGCAGGACACAGGTTATACCAGGAGGAAAAAAACACAGGGAAAAAAGGGCTGGAAAAAACTCACAGTACAGTTTTCCCAGGCCAATGCCTTCAAGCCATTTCACATAGCACAAACGTGGTGCACGTGGAACTCCACATCAGCTTTCCACAGCAGCAACAACACTGATGGAGTCAAACAGCATTCTTGTGCTTGCATTGAATTAAACAAGAACCTCATTGCCAAACTCTTATTTGCTGTACAACAAAATAACCAATAAGCAGATCTGCTTTTATCTTTCAAATCAAAACTACATCATCAGTACTTCAGTATAATTTTGCCAAACCTTTGTCTCACTGCTAGTGTGACCAGCTCAAAGTCAAAATTTATCCACTGTAAGAAAGACTCTCCATAAAGAAAGATTATTTTATTATGCATTCAGTGAGATGAGAATAGCATATTTTACTAGTAGAGATTTTAGTATTTGAACAAGGAGAGGAATGAACAGCAACACACTCCAGTGCACACAGGCCTTGAGGCTGTTCAGCATCTCACTTATCAGTGATGCTCAGATGATTTCCAGCAGTGTGACACAGACTCCCTTCTTCGTGTAACACATCTGTATTCTAATGCACTATTCATATTTAAAGTGAGCCATTCAGATGAGGCACCTTTTGTTATAGATAATTATAGATAAATGAGACCTAGCTCTACAGAGAGGAAGCTTCTGCACCTTCACTGTTTGTGACAAAGAACCTTCAGCAACAAAAGCAAAGCATCTGCTTTAAAAGTTGTGAACCAGCATGAAATAAGAGTAACTGCAATAGAATTGAAGCAGAGTTGATAAGGATTAGTTGTGTAGTTAAGAAAACTGAAGTTCCTTTCAATGGAGAAAAGACAGCAGTAACATATCTGCCATATTTTCTAGTGATGAAATAGTACACGCTTCTTTCCTACATACTAAATGAAATCCAGAGATATAAGTAGACCTAGGTAAATCTCATTCTTCCATGAGGATGTTGGGTTTTTTCAGACAGTATTTTTATTATTTCCACCCAGTCTTTCTTACATTTTGCTATCTCTCTCCTGCTCTTCGTTCCAGAAACAATTTTAGAGGCCAGTAAAACTCCATTTGCCCCAGTACTGCATGGAACTCAGGCCTCGGTGGGGATCAAGCAAGAAACTAAATTGACATCATTAACTTCCCAGCTGAATCCTTTAAGGTGCAGTTGATAGAGCAGCACAGTTTGAGCAGCAAAGAGGTTAATGTGACATCCCTAATTCACACCTACACACCTGCTCCAGGACTGCACACATTCTCATTTTTAGCTCACTTAAGTTTTATAGACAGCCTCATATGACAGTCCATTACACTACCATCTATGATATACTTAGGGACAGTGCAGTATTCTGGACTATGATGTAGAATCTTTGGAATTTAAGGACTAAAAGGTATCATAACCTCATTTAATCTTCAAATGTTCTATCCTGCACCAGCCTAAGAAGGTGGCAGCATTTAAATAAGTCTTCTTTGAACTTATTTTCTGTTGTCATAGAGCAGGATACAGCACTGGAATATCTTTTACACATGCTGCTGCAGGTTGCACAACTGCAGCCCCCAAAATCTATTGGCCTTCTCAGTTTGTTGGCAATTTTTGCCCTGGGGATAGATCCTCCCCTTCCTGGTCAGCCTGAGAAGCCTGAGCAAGCAGAACTCAAAATTTAACCTAATTGGAAAGTGAACTTATAGGATACTTGGCTTTTAGTGAAGGCCACTGTGGATGGGCTTAGCAGCTGGTCTGCAGATCAAACAGAGAGCAGAATTTTAATGCAGAATTTCTTCTGCTAACTGAGTTAGCAGAAGAAATTGATAAAATGCAAGTTTATCCATAGCAGGGAGGAAAGCAAGGCCATTAGCATGGAAACTGATAAAATAGACACAAAAGATTTTTGCAGTTAGAGGATACATGCCTTAGTGAGCAGCATACATGCCTTAATAATTTGTTGCAATTAATTTACCAATTAATTATTGACATTAATTTTTTTATACCAATAAAATCCAGTAAGCTATAGCTTCATCTAATGAATGCAATGAACTATTTTGATGTAACTAGTGACTTAGGATCATGCTTTGTTATGGGTATAAAAACTTGAGAACAACTTGTAATAAAGAAGAAGCCATTGCTGTCTGTATACATGAGTATGCCATGTGCCCATCACAGCAGCAACAGCTCAGCTTTCAGATTTCACCCAGGTTTACTCTTGTGTGCCTTGTACTTACAGAATTTGTTAGAGAAGGAGCTCCCAGCTCTGCTCTCAAAAATGCACAGCTGCAGTGCTATCCCTTCGCTCCCATCCTCTTCTAGCTCCGAGAGCTGATGTGTCCTAATGATAGCCAGACCTTGCTTAAATCTCATCACTGCCAGTGGTCCTGATGAAGGGATGACACCCCAGGCTGCTGCAGTGACAGGGCAGCTCCAGGCCATGGCACAGGGACACCCCTGACTGTGCTGTGTTTGTCACACAGGTGTCACAGGTTCCTGCAGGGGACAGCTCTGACACAGCAGCAGAGAGCTCCCATCCCCCCTGGGACAGAGGGACCTGTGAGCCAGCCAGAGCAGAGGGCTGCTGAAGCATGAGAAAAAGCATCCCTGCTAAGCAGGGCTGGCTGGAGAGAGGCAGTGCCTTTAACTCTGCCTTTAACAGTGCCTTTAACACAGAACAATCTCAATGGTATATGGAAAGGTTATCTGGAGCAGAGAGGGCTGAAATTTCACACAACTCACAGGATGACATCTAGAGCCCCCACCCTGACTTCCACAGCTCACCAAATCACCCCAGTGCACTTCACTGAAATACTACCAAGTATTTCAAAACAAACTACAGGTTTCACATCCTCACAAAACCAATGCTGAGTTACAGGGGCTTCTCTCTGTGTGAAGTGAAATAAAAATGTTCAGAAATTTAGGCTGCTAGAACTGTAATACAGGTTTGCTCACATTAAATTAATAAAGTGTTAAAGTATTCATTAAATCATCTTCACCAATTAAAAATGAAACTATTCTGATAGGTCTGGTTTGTATTCTAAGGGTGTTTTGCACAATTACTCAAGGCTTTGAAAAGACATAATGAGAAAAATTACTGACAAAGAAGAAAATGCACCAAATGTAAATGACATTATCTTCACCTAATTTAATCAGTCATTCCCAGACAAGAAAAATAGCTAAATAAATTCCTACTCTCTTTTTATTTTAATTATTATTTCCCATTCTTACTCTTAGGACCAAAAAACTTATTAAAAGCATTTCAGATTATTTGAATGCTACTCATTTAAAAAAGAGCATCCAAATAAGAAGAGAAAAACTAACCTGTACTATAACAGGTAACCAATACGAAAGCATGATAAACCCTAATTGAAACACATTGCAAGTGTTTTAAACAATGTCATTTATATTGTTTTAAAAATCAGCTTCAGGTCTGAGGGCAGAGGAAGCCAGGTGAGTGCACGATTGGTTTCATCTGTTTTTAGGGCAGCATGCTCATTGTTTTTCTGAGTCTGTCCTGCTCCATGGCACAGGACATGGGACCTCTGCACCTCCTTGTCCTTCCTCCACTGGGCTACCTCCCAAACCTTCAAAAGGCACGTAAGGGGGAGGACCAGCAGCAGCTGCCAGTTCAAGTTCTCCTTTAATGCAGCTCCTGCATTAAAATTCTGCTCTCTGTTACAAAGTAAAGCATTCAGAAAGGTTCTGGGCAAGTCCAGGGCTTTTCCAGTAAGTTTCAGAATATGGTGCCCTATTTGAGGTCTACCTCTGTGGTCCACTTAGTCCTCCTTTATAGATATGCATGGACTCATCACTGCATACTACATTCACATATTTTTGTCAATGGAGATCAAAGCTATTTTAATAAAGCATTTGAAGAAAGTGTTTCTTCAATTTCAAACCAGTTTTGGAAGCATCAGGTAATGAACCAGGCTAATTGTATGATTCCAAGGAGACATTTAATACAATACATGCCAATTCATAAAATACTTACCAACTGCTACAGCTGTAAAAAAATTTGGGGTTTTTGTTAAGAAAGCTAAAAATCTTGTCGGTTATGCACCTTCCAGGTGCTAATCCGCAAGTTGCATAGCCTACAAGAATTTTAGCTTTCTTAACAAAAAATCCATTGGAATTTGAGTGGAATAGTAAGTTTAGTAAGTTACAGACGAGGGCTGTCTCATTCTTCCTTTCTTCATAAAAGACAGAAATAGTTACACCACTTATTTTTTTACCACTGGAACCTAATGCGTTGCTTTACAACCCCATCAGTTGCCTTACAACCCCTTTAAACTCTGATAAAACTGCAGCAAGAGGCCAAAACTGGGGTGCTAAGTTTGCAGCCACCTCTGTGCCAGAGAGCCCCCATGTGCAAATCCCCTCTCACACCAGCCCAGGCGGTGCCTGCAGCCCCCAGAGCAAGGCACAGCACAGCAGAAGTTCATCACCACCCCAGCCGGCTGCAAATGCTGCTCCTCAGGGCCTCACTGGGAGCAGAGCAGACATCCCCGCCTCGGGGTCACAAACATTCATCACCTGGGGACAGCAACAGCATCTGGTGTCAGCTCTGATCCTCATCCCCTCCCGTGTGTCTCACAGCCTGCGTTCTCCTGGAGGGTTTAGGTTAAAACAGAAAATAGCTTTGTGCCTACAACATCACAGCAAAGCCACCAGTTTTCAAAAGGGCTGCTTGATTTCTGGAGCACAATTAGAACCAAACCACTGAAAGTTATGTTCATGCCCTTCTCCATTCTTCCAGTATTGCACCAAAAGCAACAAAATATTTGAGATGACTCCTAGACACTGACTATTAGAAACCAGGTCTTCAGAATAAAGCTCAATTTAAATAAATACTAGAGAACAAATATTAAAATAGCTTAATCTGATAGTAGGAGGGAACAGTAAAAGGTCAGAAGGACAATAATTGAGGGTAGGCATGTCTGCTTTGAAATTACACACTTTCAAGCATTGAGATCAAATACACTCAGTGACAAGAAAATGAAGTGTTATTTCATTTTGGAGATCAAATATTCTAAGATGAGGTGACTTGAGCACCTTAATGAACCAGCTAGTTATTTGAAATTTACTTGGCAAGGCATCAGTTTGCTGTCAGAAGCAGTCCATAGCAATCTCCACGTGGACTTCAGCCTAGCATTTAATATTCCTTTTAGCCCTTACTAGAAATGGAGGTAGGTTTTTATCTGAATATGGTTGACTGGAAAATAAAACCAGAATAAGCAATAAGATACTAGAGCAAGGAATTATTTTGCAGATTTATTAGGATTTGGCCTTCAGCATGAAGATTCTAGTGTATTTTCCTTAGGGAAGCAGAACTACCCATCTTAACATCAGACACACCTGATTTTGTGGAGGAAAAAGAATTGCAGATGATTCCTAGAGCTTAGAGAACCTGAATTTTACTGATTAAATCCTGATAAAGACTCACTCCCCTGAAAGGCCACTAGGGTCACTTGCAAAGCTTGAGATACAGTTAAGTGAATTTTCATATGCTTTTATATATAAAAATACATATTTTATATGTATTTTTCAGGGAAAAAAAAAAAAGTCTTGGATTTTATAAAAAAATAGGATCTGAATTTGCTCAATTGCTTTGCAGGAAATATTTCCCCAGAATCACTGATTTCCCCTGGCTGAACTCATTTCAACATAAAAGATAAAATGATAAAAAATATAATATAACAAATTTATAGGGATTTCCCTGCAGGTAATAATACAGGATGCATGAGCTTTAACTCACCTAAATGGAAGTCAAAAGTCCTCATTTTTAAATGATTCAACTCAAAGGCCAATTCCATGTAACTTTAGGTCACCTTGTACGTGTCCTGGGATGCCTCAACTTTGCTCTGTTATTTCTGAATCTGCTCAAAGCATTGTCAGAAGGGAAAAACCCTTGATTATGTCCAGCTGCTTGTCCTCCAGTGAAATGCAAGGAACCTCTGCAGTCAGGAGACTGACTGGGGAAACTATTTTAGAAAATACCTTTTAAGACAAGTTGTATCTTTCCAGGGTACAGAATTTCCACTTTTAGGTCAAATAATTATTTTGGCCAAAGCTGAACACCAAATTCCAGCTTAATAAAACAGGGCTGAATCCATATTTTTTTAATGTTTGAGTGAAATGAAAAATCAGGAGCTGCAACTAAGCAGCTCATAGCACATCATGATACAGTGGCAAGAGGTAAATTCCAGGTCGTGCAAACTTGAGCAATTTTACTAAGTGCAAGTCAGAGTATTCAGAGAATGAAGCAATAGCATAAACACTGAGTAAAAACAAATATTCCAGGCTACTAGAGGTTTTTAAGAGATCTAAGTATGTAAAATCTACCAGCCACAGAAACCTCCCAGAGTACAAACAGATCACACAGCAGTGGGAGATCACACACAGAGAGACATGACAGAAGGAGCCTTCCAGAAAATGGGAATTTCAGCAACCTCTCTCTCAAATATATGTTTGAGATACATTACTTTTTAATGTATGGTATTCAGTCCAGTCCTTTATTTTCCTGTTTTCAGCCTTTCATGCTTCATCTCAGAATTAATTTTTTTATCTGCTAAAAGCATCTTTAACACTGCAGCCATTGTTAAAGACTCTGCACTCTCTCCCACTGAAGCTGCAAGGGATGAAGGAGTTCATCCAATATGCAAGAGACAGATCAAACCTTTTTTTTTTTAACTAAAGCTGAGTCACAGTAAGTGACTCCCTTTTGAGAGCCTGATAAATACACCCACAAGAGGCAAGGTAAACATTTGGCCACTGTTCTTGTTTTACAGAAGATACTTTTTACAAGAACCAGGATTGATGGAAAAAGGGAAGCAAATAATTACATAAAACAATTATAAAAGCAATAAATAATAATAAGGGATTGGTATGGTGCTATTTTGAGCAGTAGAAATAAAGCTTTGGTTTAAATAACTGTAAATATGAACTAGGAAAGCCCTATGTTTAAGCTTCAAACTAAAGCAGTGTCTTTTTAGAGCAACAGCGGCTCTGACTCCTGCACAGTCCCACCCTACAAACTCTGTTCACAGGCCTCCCAGTCAAGCAGGTCTAAGTTCCCCTGTAATTACTCCTGGTTTTATGTGATCTTACAGAAAATCTCTTTATCCCTTTATTTCAGTTTCATTGGAATGACCATTTTCTACCCCTAGCATCAACCATATGTATCACATTACTCTCACTATTACAAAACACTAAACATTACTTACTTTAAAAATTACTTTAATACCTATTTTGGATTTGAAAATTCTAAAATTCAGTTCACCCCCTAATTCTGAAATCTTGAGAGTCACCATACACAGGTAAAACCAGTCTATGAAAAGCTTCTGAAAAAAGGATTATTGCCCCTCAAAAATTCAGCTGCAGTTTAAGAACACATTTTCTTAGTGTAATTTTTTTCTTCCCAAAATCCTGAAAACTTTCTAGCCGGATGTTTTCCCATCCTTAAAAGCCCTAATGTTGGTTTTCAGATTTCACCACCACCATGCTATAATCAACATGTTTGTATGAACTAAAGTGATTATTTTCTTGGAATGCTGCGTAGGAAAAACTCAAGACAGCTGCTATTTTTACTTCAACAAGATTGTACAAAAAAGCACTACAAGCTAGAAAAATTACTCAAAATGGTAATGTAAAGTCAGTGGGGAACCAGCTGACCTCATTAAACATCTGCATCAGGAGTCTCAGACACACAGAAATTAAATTGGTTTACTGTAATCCACAATATTTACTGTGGCACCAAGTGTATTCCCCAAGATACAGAAAGGGAGCAGGAATATAGAATTAGAAACTCAAGACTGGAACTGAAGAACTTCCTATGAAGGAAATCACTGATTTACAGATCAAGACAGTTGTGTGCAGGTACAGTGAGTGACAAGATCCCTTAGATTATTTCCAATAAATACTTGAAATTTTGAAATAACTGCCTTTTTCCCTCTACTAATAAACACTCTAAGCTCTGCATTTCTACAGACCAGCCAGTTGGAGAGGACAAATTTTCAAGTTCAGGAGAAACCTCACAGCAATGAAGTTTAAGCATCTTCACTGGACATAAATACCCTCAATTCAGCTACCATTATTATTATCACATATACCTGTCCAGTAACATTCCTGTTCTTTTCACACTCCAAGTGAGGGACCATGAAACAAATGCCATTGTCAAAGTTTTCCACTTACTTATGAGAACAATGATGACACAGCATTACCATCCCACCCTAAGCACAAATATGAGAAATCTCCTAGTGATATTTGGAAGATATTCTCTATGTATCTGTTTATGACTTCATATGACAAAGATCTTAAGGAAAGAACTCATAAAATCCCACAGAAAGAGAAAAGGAATTGGCCTGAAAAGAGGGAACAGCTGAGGTAGAGGCATTAAAAAGTGATGAAGCAGAAAAGATGTTCAAATGAAAAACATGTTTTGTCCTTTCATATTCCTCTATGCTGGCCCACAGCACACATCTGGATACATGACACATGATTGCAATGTAGGACACAAATTAAAATGCATTGATTTCTACCAAATAAATATTTGTTTTAGTGAAAATCTATTGCAATTACTAAAAGCATCCTTTTTCAATACAAATTAATCTAAGAATACACAGGCTGGTAGCAGTTGCAACAATTACTGTGCTTATCCTGTAGATCTCTGTCGTGCCCTTGAATTCTGTCCTTTAGAAAAAAGTCATTAATAACTCTGCAGATATTTGCTTGTATTGGATTTTTTTCATTATGACTTCCAAGACAACCTCACCTCTATTTCCATGTTGAATGCATATGACTTTCTCCATGCTTGTTTTTTGATTTTCAACCACTACTCTGAAGTAACATGGGTGCAGTAACAATTCTTAGCCCTAAAAGCTTGATTGCCTCCATATCTTCGGGATTAAGAGCCTTTCATAGGCAGCCTTTCTTACTTAATAGAATACAAAATTTCAAAACAACATCCTTACAGGAGCATCACTAGCACAAATCAAATGTTGTTCAGCACCTGTGGATGCTGCTACTGAGCCCAGCTGAATGCTGTCCTTCACTTTGTGCTGTGGTACTGGAGTCTCAGATATTCAGATATTCTCAACTCACAATCAAATGCTGAAAGAACAAAGCTGTTACCTCATTTACACTCTGACTTTGCACAAAATGAGGTTTTTCTTACACGTGCCCCTCTCTGCCCTTTTCTGAGAACTCTACAAGTCAATCTCCATGAATCTGTTGTGTTTAACTAGCACAAGGCTCCTAGTACCCCTCCAAGTTAATGAGAAAAACAACTCAACATTTTAACCTAAGAAAACATGGTATGGTACCCCAGTTTCCTAAATGTGCAGCCAAAACACATCCAACGTTAACGTAAGTTCAGTTAGAGAAAAAAGCAAAAGCAGTCAGGGAAAATATAGATTAGACATAATGAAATTAACTGGTTTTGTAAGCATATCTTAAAAATCAGCTTATATCTGTTTTTTTTTTTTCTTTTCTAAGAGGCTACACACTCTTGTTATTCCACCAATATTCCCAAATCCATATAAATTAATATTCTTAAAGGAACTGAAACGAAGCATCTGTTAAGAATCCTGCAAGAAAATCCTAAAAGAGAATGCTCTCATACCCTCATTCTCTTGGCTCTGTCCTGTATTAACACACACAGTGATTTCACCAAGTGTCAAAATGTGAAACTTATTCAAAAAAAAGACATTGTATGAAAAGTAGTCCTGCAAGTTTCCTGATACATGCTAACAGTGATATACTTTGGCTGTTGCTGCTAATTACCCAGCTAAAATCCTTCCCAAATATGACGGCTTACACTGTTTATTCTTTTTACAGAACTCTTCATTAAATGTAACATCAGGCAGGCATTAATTGCCATTGCTATGCAAAGTCTCCTGTTCTCAAATTATACACTTTGCGTGACTAAAAAAAAAAAAAAAAAACCAAACAAAAAAACCCAAACAAACAAACAAAAAAAACCCAAACAGGCAGGAAATCTTCTCGGAGCACATTTTTAGACTCATGGAAGAACAGAAGGCAATTAGGAACAGTGAACAAGAGTTTACCACAAGGAAACCCTGCCAGACCAACCTGACCACCTCCTGGAATCAAATGCCCAGGTTCATAGATGAGGGGATAGTAGCAGACAGCATCTACCTGATATTTGGTGAGACTTTCAACCAGAGTCTTGTATCCAAATTCTGCTGTTTGCACTCAGGAGGGATGGAGAGGTCTGATGGTTGGAAGACCAAGCTCAGAGGCTAATGGATTAAGGCTGCTGGTTAATGGATTAATCATCTCTCCAGGTGGAGACCAATAACTTCACCTTGCACACCTGCAGCAAAGTCAGGGCCAAGGGAAAACCTGATGTAAGGAGAAACATCCACCTGTGCATTATCAAAGGCAGCTCAGGAGTTACTGCCACTGAACTGTTTGCTTTGACACCTTCCCAGGTGTCTGAGAGGGCCATAAACATTCCCTGGGCTGCAGCTGAGAAATTCTGTGTTGCTCTCCAGTAATTTAGATTATAATCCACCTGGAAATGAGCTATTTTTACCTGTATTTCTCTTTACAGAGGCACAGCAAGATTACCTCAAACTGCATTAATGCTCACTATTCTTCAAGGTCTGCTCAAAGTGGTGAGAAATGGTGAAATAATAAGCTACAAGAAACTCAGCCAACTTTCAGATGGGGATCAGGCCTACTGTCAGTTTACTACAGATTATTTTAGCCAGCCAAGTTGCTGTTTAAGATGCCCCACTTTTGGCATTGCTCCCTCCTGAACACTGCTGCACAGCACCCTGGAAATGCTCAGCCCTCCAGCACAGAGCCCTCCTCATTTGGAGCTCAGCAAGAGACACTTTGGAGCGGATTCTGGAAGCACTTCAAAAAGCACAGCCATAATATTCTTCACTACAGTTTCCTATAAGTAGAGATTCATTTTTCACTAATGAAATGCTAATACATAAATAACTGAATATTTATGGAAACTGAGCATTAACATTGAACACAGTAATAAATAGCACAAACAGCCATTTAGTTCCTAATTGTATTTTTCCATTAATTCTTATTTTGCTACTGCAATTCCCTTCATGGGAAGGCAGCATGTCACCTAAACTTTGCATTAGAGACCATAAACAGGTGACATGTGGATACGTAATGCAAAGAGCAAGGGCTTAAGCAATGAATTTAGAGAACATTTCTGTGGGCAGGATTCACCTGTAAGTATGGATTTATCTGTTGCACAGACTTTGTGCCATCCCCTTCCATCAGCAAAATCACAGGTTTTTCAGGTATCCATCTAAAGAACATCCTGCTGTGAAGTTGCACTTGTGCAGCAATTTATATTCCCTCTAAATATCAGCTGACAAAACTCACGAGGGTTATATCTGTAAACCACTCATTTTTTTATGCATCAGGAAAGCATTTTATTAACAAGTTTAATATTACACCTGTGGACAATATGCTTGCAGTATAAACCAGATGATTCACCACAGCTGTTGATATTTTTATTCTATTTTAGGTTTTACATTGTGTTAGTTTCCACAGTCAGAAGAAAGAGTGAGAAACAAAGCTGCAAATGGAGACTGGGGAAAGGGCAATTAACAGCAACTCCTGGGGAAAAAACAGAACTTCCATGACGTGCAGAAGTTCTATTTTTCATCATCAATGACATTGCCATTGTCATTATTAATATGTCTCCTTGCATTAGTGGCACTCCAGTGCAGTTAATGGCCCATTTCCCAAGCTACCTCACTCCAAATCTGTGTCTGTCTTTATTAAACCCCTGGTAACTCAGCAAAGACAGTGCTGCCTCTAAACACCTTCCATTGAAGACTGGATGTTGCATTGCTTCAAACACCAAATACACACATCTCCAGAAATACTCTTAAATTATAAATAACACATGCAATTCATGTCTTAATATCTGTTAGTTCAAAGGCTCTCTGGCAATTCATTTTTCAACCCATAATGTATTTTAAAAAGTCTGTTTTGTTTGCATGAGTGTATTCAGAGTGAGCAAATGCAGCATTTTTTGTGCCTGGAAGCAGTGGTAAAGTTGGGTTTTCCACTTACTACTTATTTAATAAAGTCAAAATGATTTTCAGTAATTTTTTTAAATAACAAATTGTTGTTCTACTGTTACTGCAAAAATAAAATATGCATTTAAGGAAAAATTTTCATTTCTTCCCAGATCAACTCAAGAAAGCAATTTCAAAAAAAATTAAGACTACAAACCAAAATATGGAAATCTGTGCTACATTCCTTTCATATAAAGAACAGAAGGGCCAGAACCACTGGTTCTCAGACTTAATTTTTTCCTACTCTTTTCACACTTCTGTTCCAGAAGGATGAATTGAATGTGCAAATGTGAATATTATGTTAGGCCACACACTACTGCCTAACTGTTCATGTGGCAGAATTTTGCCAGCAGAGTAGATCAAGGGCCCAAAGACACTGCCTGAATATTTTCCTCAGGACTGACTATACTGATACAAGAATATTACTTGTGAATCTATCTGCCTTTCCTCCCTGGTGTAACAAGGAAGGAAGGAAGGCAGGGACTCTCATGTTGCATCATCACCTGTTTTGGTCCAACCCAGAGCTTCATTAAAACCATATTGGATTACAAAATGTTGAGGGAAGTAACTGAAAAGGTCTGCAAATGGTTGTGCCTACAAAAGTTCTCTTGTGACAGTTTCCTAGTGCTGTTTGCAATGGAAAGCTGCATGAAGCCAGTTTCACCCAATTCTTTCCCTACAGTAAACCAAGTCTCTTGATATAGCACTGAAATATGGGGAAGTGGTGAAATATTTCAAAACAAAAATATTCCCCACCAGCAGAATTCATTTGGATAAAGAAAGCTTGGAAGTTTGAACCCAGTAGGAAGCATAACTCTGACTGAAATACGTTAAGAAATGCAAGGTTCACATCCACCTTTTTTTTTGTTTGTTCTGCTGAGGAGGCAATTGCCCAAACATCCCATCTATCACAGAAAGCTTGACTGCTGCATTCAGGTTCTTTGAGACTCAGATCACCTGTGATATGTCATTTGACTTTGAGGCTCTCTAAATTAATCCATCACATTCTCTAAAGCTTTGCACATCACCTTGTGCATAGAAGATGCTCAGAAAAAAAAAAAAAAAAAAAACAACACCAAGATGATGCTGTGTCACCCTGTCAAGTTGTACTATGAAACAGGTTTCAAAAAAAAAAAACAAACTGATTGTTGCTCCCCCAAATATTACATGACTGCTTTAAAACTTGGCCTACTTAAGGCACCCACATTCATTTATAATTCTACATTGAAAACTCTTTGAATTTGACCTAAATTCATTAACAGTTTCAGATCATATTTCCCTGTATAGATTATTCACCAAGGGGAAGACAACCCCAACTCTGAATATTAAATTTATGAGAAAATTATCTGAATGGCTTTTCCAAGAAAACCCACAAGAGGATACATTCTGGTGTGGAAATTTTTCTGACCTTTTGTTAAGCATTAGAAAATGTCAGAGAAGACGGTGGAGCAGGGGTTTGTGGTTTTTGGTTTTTTTTTCCTGGAGTTTTCTTTCCCCCCTACACTCAGAAGTTTAAACTTTTTCTTTTCCACCCTTTTCACACTCATCCACAGAGCATTTTTCTGTGTCCCTCCACATTACTGCCTTGCTGCATGTCCATCATCACCTTGTCCATCACACACAGCTCAGACGGACACAATGCAGATCTGACATTGTATTTTGTACTCCAACCAACTTGCTCTGGCTCATTTCTTTCCTGTCCTCTTCTAAGGGTCAGTTTTACAGTAAGTCACTGATTATAGGAGCAAATAGCTAAGAGCAGCAATAATCTAAGAAGCCATGTTACACATTCTCAACTGTGAGAGAACAATTTCAGCCATGTGGAAGCACAAAACTCAGCCTTCATTTCTAGACATGTCTCTTTGCTTGAGCTTTGACTCAGAACTTTATGGGACAACTTATTTTGGTAAGGCACAAACCAGATGAAAGCACTGCTCCTACAAACCCCACAGATAACCCTGGATGCACCCAAATAGCACAACACTCCAGATATTAACCACAGACCTCTTGCAGAGAACTAATCTTGTGATGCCTGATAGAGCTTCAACACTAAAGCTAAAATCACATCCATCTCTAAATATTAAAAAGATTCTGTTGTTGATTCTGACTGCCGGCGGTAAATTCACTGTTGATCTCCCTGTGAGAATTAACACTGAAATTGCTACATCAAAAGATGAGACGGATAAAATTACACTTCAAACATAAACAGAGAAGAAAATTGGGTGAAGTATCAGTCTAACTCATCACTATAACTTACTAAGACACACACACCTATTACATAAGCAACCAGAGAGAATATAAAAATATTTATTAATAAACACACTTGGAAAATTTGCATAGAATTCCTAGAATAAGGGTAAGAGGAATGAATGACATCAGATTTGAAACTGTCAGATGCAGTAATTGACTGTTAACATTTCTCCCATCTTAAAAAAATATGCTGCTGAATTGCCAAGAATAATATTTTTCACTGTTCTCAGAATTTTTCTTGTTGTGTGACCAGATCAATCAGGTAAGTTAAAGAACACAGGATATTCAAAAGGAAGAGCTAGTTTTCACCGGAGATCTGACCTGTTGTCTGGCTGGGAACATCTTTTTTACAAAGTGGATGTTGAAGAATAGATATTGTCAAAAAAAATCAAACCCCTCTTATGTGGTAATGACCAGGCATGTGGCAATTTGCTCCCTGGTGGTCTGTGAAGAGCAGCTTCAGCCCTGTAAAACCTGCCTGAGTGCTGGATCTGCAAGCTGAGATAATGCAAGACACCACTTCCAAGTGATAGCTCAGTCATCAAAGCATTAGAGAGCCATCACTTCCCTCTCCTCCTGCAAAAAGCTGACGTAGCTGTAAATGACATGTCTCCTACTTCAGCAGCAGCTGCTGATCTTGCACAGGCAATACTCCCTGTGACTAGAGGAAAGGAGATCCCACCCCAGAAGTAATCGCACTTGCCTGCTGATCTTGCACAGGCAATACTCCCTGTGACTAGAGGAAATGAGATCCCACCCCAGAAGTAATCCCACTTCTCACCTGGGGCTCCCAGCCAAGCAGCACTTTGAGGGGACAGAAAATTCAGGGTCAGCACATCTGGTGCCTCCGTTTGACCCCAGCATTTGTCAAATATTCAGTAAGGGGTTGGGTGTCTGGTTTTGATGGCATCGTTCAAAACAGGATCTGGAGAGGGGTGTTTTCACACAGCATAAAAACACATCCGTTTTTGACCTTAGCACTATAGGAAGACTTGACAGAAGCAAGCACATGGTCACTATTAAGCAAATTATCTGCTATGAATACTCATTCAAGAGCTGTGTACAGGAAAAACCAGGCTCTCATTACGGGAAGGACCAAGGACTTTCTCTCTGTAGCCTCTACAGTCACTTCTCCCAACACAGTTGTCAATTTTGCAAACTCAAATATCTTTAAGCAACAATGACCGAAGAAGTTTAAAGCTGAATAATATCTTCAAGATGACAATTGAACTCATTTGCATTGAAAACAATTCTTTGCGTAGCACCTTAAACAAAAAACAAACAAAAAAACAAACCCACAAACCTTTTTCTTCTTTTTTCTCTCTTTTTTCTTTTAGTTTAAGAAAAACGTACAGTCTGAAATTTAAGATTCAATTATTCATATTAAAAGGGTTACCTACTTGCAAGAAGCAAGGCAACATATGGGTTGACCACAAAAGGACCTTGTGCTCTCAAAGATTATGAGGCTGAGCACAGATTTTTACTTCATTATTAACAATCAAAACAGCTGCTCCTCCAGACCCTGACTTCTTAGTCTTTGCTTTCTCCAGCTACCTTTTAACAATTTTGGTTCTTTAGCTCAAAGAACTAAGAACCAGTTTTGCTAAGAACCAGTTGCTCTATTGTTTCGCTGCCTCCAAATAGTGATGCTGTTGTGGTTTTTAAGAGCTGAATTTTAAGTGGAAACTGTAAACCAGTATTGAGAATAGTTTCTACAATAACAGTACAAGAGAATCACGTGAAGGAATACTGGCACCAAGGTGGCAAATGGGAGAGGTGGTTTGGGAAAAGCCTTTTCTGGATAGCTCCTACATCAGCAATCTTGAAGCAAATCAAATAGATAAGAAAAGTTCCAATATCTAGCCAGGGTATGGTTTTATATTACCCAAGCTATATTTCATTCAGTTTTAACATTTCTTACAGAAGCTCCATGAAAAATATCATTTAACACTTTCCATTACAATTTAATTTAAGGACTAGTAATATTTTACCTGTAAAAACTATTCAACATAAGGACAGACAGGAAATTGAAAATATATTGAGAAAATCTCTTAGTACTGAAATCACCTTTACATTTGTACAATAAAATCACTGTCAAAAAATCTTGTTACTTGTCCAATTAAAAAATATAGCAAAAAGCAAGCTCAAAATGAAATATGAACCAAAGTAAAACAGTTTACTGCATCATCTAGAAATGATAAATATTTTGGTAGGACAAGGGAGGCAATTCTACCTCTCTATCCCACTCCCAAACCCACTCCCCTTGGATTACTGCATCCAGCTCTGGTGTGTCACATAGGTCTGGGTACTTTGAACAGAAGCATAATGGGATTTTTAGCAATCTTTTGTTTGAACTTCCCATACTGCTTCCACCTTTTTACTTTTCCATTCCACCCATATATGGACACAGAACAGCTGAAAGAGAAGGAACGGAAAAGCTGAGCAGCAGCAGCAGCGGCTGCTGAGTGCCACCCCTGTGTGAGGCACTAACTGGGAATTTTCTCAGCTCTGGTGCTGCCTGGTGAAGGAAGCAGGAAACCTCCAGAGCACAGAGGTGCTCCACAAAACCATCTTGCAGGAAGCAGGTGCTCGCTGCAGCATTCATTCCTGACTTGTTGAAGCAATTAAGGGAGCACAGGGCTCTCTAATAAGTACAGTCACTTCTTTAGTTCATACTTTGCTGACATTTAATCTTTTACTCCGCCTTCTAATTATTCTTTCCCAGACATATTTGACTTAAATGGACTAAGAGTTTCTTAAGTTAAGAGCACTGCCTAAGAGTTTCTTAGCTTTTACCCCAAACCCTGTATGCCCATGCTTGGCCTCTCACGACTGGTTTGGTTGGATTTCAGGTTTTGGGACCTTTTGTTTGGGTTTTTAATTTTTTGATTGCGTTTGTTTGTTTGGAGAAGGTTAGCTTGGGTTCTTGGTTTGGTTTTTTGAGGTTTTTTTCTGTTTGGGTTGGTTTTGGAGAGGGTGATATTTTTGGTTTTGAAGGAGGGATATTTGTTTGGCTTTTGCATAAATTATTAGCTAGTTTTCCTTTTCCTGTCTGAACTCACTCCTGACTTCAGCAGCCCTTTCAGGAGGGCTTTCTTACCTCAATTTGACCTTTCAAACTCCTCAACTACTTTCTCCATGGCTACAGTTATCCAATTCAAATCTTGTTGAAAGCCTTAGTAAAAATAAAGAGCACTTCCAATACAGACATAGTGTTGAAATAATTTTTCTTGGGTGTTGGTGTTTTGGTTGGCTTTTTTTTTTTCTTTTTTTTTTTCCTTTGCTTGGTTTATGGTGGGTTTTTACAGGGTTTCTTTTTTGCACACATATATATATATTTAATTTCTTGTTAAAAGGCGGTTTTCAGCTAATAGGGCACGTTTCAGCTGTAGCTTTGTAATTGGTTTTGTCTGCTGTGACAGACATCAAGTATCTGAGCCACGTATTAAACCATGAGAGTTAAATGATTCCCACAAGAACTGCTCAAATATCATATCTAGTTTATTTCTGAAGCCACGTAGGGAAGGCAAGATTGGGGAGGTACACTTGCAGAAGAACAAGGGGGAAAATCCATGTCTGATATTTTGCTGCTTAAGCTAATAAAGACACATCTCTTTCTGAAATAAGATGTTGCTTTTATTTGCAATTCCTCACACAGCTGATTAAAACCATAGAAGTAACACCCAGCCTTCTGTTATCTGTTGAAGTTAAGTTGCCCAGGTAAACATTTTATTTGTGCAGCAATTATATAAATAGAAGGGTTCCATTTGCATTTTAAGGAGTAATGAGATGGCACTGACTGCTGTTATGCTGTACAGACAACTTTTTAATTAATTAATTATATTAGAAGAAATTTAAAGGTGGAGGTATATTTTTTCAATAAGATAATCAGTCCATTCATTTGTACTTGGATCTATCCATTCCACAGTAAAAATTATCACTTTTAGGATAGCTATTAGCAAAATAGTTTTCAGCTAATATTTTGACATATTGCCTAATGGCAACAACTCATCAACTGAGCTATTTCCAACAGACACCACGAAAAGGCTTTTAACATATAACAGACTGTTTTAATATTGTTTCCCTGGAGAAAACATGGGAGCTTGACTAAAGTTCTCTGTGGTAGATAAATATTTTATACATTGAAGAGGCTGCTGATGAAAATATCTGGATTGAAGAGATAAAGCAGACACATATGGTTATTAAAAAAATTAGTCACTTTCCCTAAAAGGAGACTCCTGCCCTTCAGAGCTGGAGGTACTTCTCATACACCAATACCTCTGAAGATAGTTGACAGCAATTTCACAAGACTGTGAAAATCACAAACATATTAGAATAAACCTTATTTTAAGTGTTGTGAGCTACTCTGCCTAAAACTCAGAGTGAATCATTTTGCTCCTTGAAAGGATAATAAATGAAAATGCTGAATTTTAGTTGGACACAATAAGTGTCTTAATCACATGAACTTAAGCTCCCTTTAACAGTAAGGAAAGTCTAGCAGGATTAATTAATCTCTCCAGTTGATCATCACATCAGTCTGAGAAGGGAGACCATTTCCCTTTTATGTACTCACAATGGATTTCAAATACTGCTGTACAAATGATTCAATACAGGCCTGGCCTGAAACAATGCACCAGGAATTTATTGAAAATTGCCTTTTATTCACCTTACAGTAGTGCTCTGCTCAGAAGGATTTCCAGTCCTACACATACTTCTCACAGAGTTGAAAAAGAAGAGTTGTTGTATGCAGCAGAAACAATTTCCATCCTCAGCACAGCCCTAAATTGCAGGTGGAAAGCAATTTCAAGTGTGCCAGCTCATCACACAGACAAACCACACAAGCACCAAGAGCAGTGGTGGAACAAGGAGCCTGGCTCAGGCAATGCTGGGAACATCCACTGACTGCGATCACACACACACACGCCTGAATAAAGAAAGCACCAAATTTCCTAAAATTAACATCTTGTCAAATTCTGAGAGATAATACAGAGTGAACCAGCGCTCAAAAACCTTCCTGTTCCCCAAACTATAGCACAGACAGCCTCAGCCCAGTGAGAACATCAGTACAAATATTTTAAGCTTCCACAGCAAAAAAAGTTGAAATAACTTTGTTTCCCATTTTATGCTTTGAGCCTGAATCTGGTTTTGCAAGATCCATTTCTAAGCATAGCAAGATGCAACTGTGAGCCCTCTGCATGAAAGAGCAAATCTAAGGGCAGATCAGAAAATATGGAAAATACCCTTTGCACTCATGTCCTGGATGGCATGGAACACCCTGACCTCCATACCCATCTGCCAGGGTTTGACCTAGGAGCTGAGAAGTTGAGCTGAAGACGTGTTGAGAGATCTGAAATCTATAGATTAAATTCCCATTTCTTGGCATACAGAGGCTTTCAAAAGAGTCTTTGCAGGAGTGGCTGAGATATAAAAGACACAGCATTGAATAGTTAAGGAATCAGGGTGTGGATCCCTCTAGATCCATTTTGCATGAGAACCTTCTCCACCAGACATCTCAGGAGGAGAATGCAAATGCCACCACTGAGAACAAAATGGTCAACTAAGACCCAACAAGCAAAGTGGAAATTTTAATCTTTTACCTTGCAAAGGCAATGTGCCAAGGAAGAGAAGCACACCCGTGGGCCCTAGCAATTATTTCAGACTAGAAAAAGATCAGAAGCTCCCTGTAGCACTGAACCCAATGTTCCTCCATGTGAGAGGGCCAGGAAGCATCTGTATTATTCTTGCACTCAGTTCATGCTTCAAAGCAGCAGAAGCTACTGCTGAAGAAACTAGGTATTTCAAAATAATAAAGTTTCTAGCTGTATATTTAATAAAAATTCCCTTCTCACATTTAACATCCTACTTCAATATGATACAGAAACCATCAATCTGCTCATTATCTACTGCCTTGCACAACTGTTCAATCAGTCAGTGTTGAGATACCAACTTGCAATATCGAGTTTCAGCACAAATGTGTCTGCTTGTCTTCAAGTGAAGAGGAGAAAAAAAAGGTGATAAATTAAAATACCTGAATTACAGCAATTTGCTCTGAAAATTACAGCACCATAAATACATTCAGTTTGATTTCTGACTAATGGCAACATTACCAAAGTTATCTCAAGGCTTTAAAAGGAAAATAGGTATTTGCTTATGTGGCACATTTAGAAATAGTTCTAGAAAGATATCGATACAGGAGCATTCTGGCAGAAACCAGAAAGGTAGAAGTATTCTGAGGAATTGAATTGTATAAAGGAAGCAGATAAATTATCACAATGCCCTTAATTATTTGTGGGTTTCATCCTCCTTATTAAATACCAGACAGAATACCAGTTTTCCCCTTCTAAGAGGGAGTTGGGATTCCAGGAACGCTACAGGAATTTCCACGTGTTCTAACTCTCATCTCCCTCAGTAAGATTGCTCTGGCTTGCCTTCTCTGGAAATACAAACACCACCATGGTTTCCCAGTGAATGATTCATCTCTGAGCTTTCTATTCTGGCTTCTCCTTCTGGCTGCTGATATTTCAGCTCCCGCTCAACAAGGCAAGAACGGAAATCCTGACCTTCCCATTGAAGGTAACTCTTTCTCCTAGTCATGTAGGGCAGTTCTCTGCTTCCTGTCACTCCAACCCATCACTTGCATGTCACTGCCCATTCTTTCCCTCCCATCCAGTATCTGGTTAAGCCTTGGTTATTACTCCTGCTGTCTTTCAGGCCAGGATTTCCCGTCTATCCATGCACCAAGGATTCACAGCCACTCTTCACATCACAACACATCCATATCACTGCAATTCAGGCAATGCAGTGTAGAGAAACTCTGCCTTGCTTCAATTCACTGGACCAGTCCTCCAGCTGCACTGAAAGCTCTCCTCATACTTTTCCTTCTTATTCACCCCTATCTTAAAAGTAATCTCTTCTAAAAAGGAAATTCTTTTTCAGTGTGAGTGGCAAACACACACACTGCAGTTGAGACGTGACAGTCTTTACTGATCCTTGCTGCTGTCACCATTCCCAAACACACAAAATAAATGCTGCAGGACACCACTCAAAGACCAGCAAGTATCAGTAATTAAGACTGGTGGACAGGCTTCACAAATCACACACTAGAGCAGGCATGTGCCAAAGAAAGAATGGGGCCAGAGGGAGAAATGGCTACTCCAAAGCAAAAGGATGGCTGTAAGGAGCAGGGACACAAGGGCACAAAAGAAAACAGGCAGTCCAAAGCATTAAGTTCTTCTTATGAGATAAAAGGGAGGCAGTGAGCAAAAAACCCCCAAAAACCTAAGATAGTGGCTGCACAAAAAAAAGCCAAGACAAGTGATGGTTCCACGTTTGCTGCAAATCTCCCCTGTCATGGAATCTTCACAGGTAAGTGATTTTTAGGCACAAACCCCATTGAACAGTGATGAGAGTAACAAAGCAGTTTGAAATTATAAACTTCACCCAGGTGAAAGGATGTTCAGATTAGAAATAAGCTGCACAGAAGGACAAAATCAAGGCTCTGATCTGTTCAAAATCAACAGGAATCCTTTGAATAATTTTAAGTTAATGAATGAGGGGTTTGTTCACAGGGAAGGATGGAGAGGGAGAAAAAATAAATTTAAAAGTGAAAATGAATTGGAAAGAAGGATCTATCCTGAAGGAAGCTGAAAAACTGGAAACACTAATTTTTTCCATTCGTATTGCCAGTTTAAGGAACTTCTAAATAACTTGTCTTCTACAATTCTATCCCAAGTCTTTCATCAATGTAAATACAGTAAAAATGCACAGTAATTACATGAACAATGTCAGTCATCATTGCCTTATTAAAATTAGTTTACTCAGCACGTCTCTTCTTTCTAAATAAAGCATAAGGGAAAAAATACCCCATGGCTACTGAAGCAAAACTTTAAATCAATCTTTATACACCCTTTTAAGAGTAAGTACAATCCAAAATCCTAGAGGTAACAGAAAATACTTTATCCATAGATAATAGTTACTACCACATTCAAGGAGTTTAACAAAAATTAGAGACAAAAATGTTGAAGTAGATCTATTTCTTATTTAAAATTACATCTGCTACATACATTCCTTTCAAAAATTTTCTAGGCCTTTGATAATTTTCTCCTCTAAAAATACCCTCAAATTCTTTTACAACAAATGCTAAATGAAATGCTGCACATCCCTTCTGAAGAAAGCTCTCATACAGTACAACTAGAAATGTCAATCTGAAAATGTCAAAATATCTCAAAAATAACCCTTTTCAAACTGCAGGAATTTAACTGTCTCAGCATACTG